>JAJIYU010001705.1:0-34077 GCA_030144865.1 Tinospora cordifolia
CATGGTGCCCACTTTTTGCACGTGTTTTTCAGCGTTTTTCCTAGTTTTAATCATCTAAACTTATTTTATTTCCATACTATATCATATAATAGTCATTTAAAACATGTTTTCCCACATTTTTATATTTATTTCATAATTTTTAAAAATTCATTTCCGAGTTGTGTGCGTTTAAAAATTCCGGGGTGTTACACAAACTCAGGGCCAGATGCATGCTTATGATAGATAGCTGACCCAGTATGCGCGACCAGATCGTGCGACTGACGATCAGAGAGAGAGGGCTAAGAGACAAGGGTTATGTTTTGTGTGCAACTAGAGAGGGCATCTGACTAGGTTTCCTACTAGGGCACTAGCTCCAACCCCTCAGCAGCAGCGCAACCATAGTCCCAACCACACCAGAGAAATTAGGCTCGACTATTTGACATAGATGCCTAGACAAATCCCACTCTAGCAGTAGACGGTGCATTTCTTTTGTTTGGTGTAGCTATGCGGGTTTTATTTTATTCGGGTGCCACTAGATCTTTTATTTTTGAGAAACTAGTGGATAGATTACAATTGGTTACAAGTCTGTTGTCAGTGACATTAGACGTAGCCACACCCACCAAGGCTACCTTGAGTTCGATGAGATGTTGTAGATGTGATGTCAGATTTGGAGACAAGCTAAAAACTGTTGATCTTTGTCCGCTTTATTTTTATGGATATGACGTCATATTGGGTATGGGCTAGTTGGGCCAATATCAAGCATAGATCGACTGTCAGAGACGAAGGGTGACCTTGAAGCTACCTTCAAGCGAGGCATTAAAGATAGCTGGGGATGTGCAGAAATTGCCAAGGAGTACTATGTTGGCTATGCTGTACACTATAAAGCAGAAAGATGACTTTAGACAATTACTTGAAGAGGATGCAGAGATGTCCAAAAAGATACAAGATATGCCTATTGTACGAGAGTACGAGGATGTGTTCCCAGACAATTTACCTGGACTTTCCCCCACAAATAGGTGGAGTTCAAGATCAAGTTGCATCTAGGCATTGATCACATAGCCATTCTATCCTACAGAATGGCACCGGTGGAATTGATTGAGCTGAAGATACAACTAGATGAGCTTCGCGAGAAGGGATTTATTAGACCTAACGAGTCACCGTGGGGAGCCCCAGTGCTCTTTGTGAAGAAAAAGGATAGATCCATGAGATTATGCGTGAACTACAGAAAGCTGAACTGTAACACCCCAAAATTTTACGAGCATGTACACGTCGCGAGAAAACATGTAATAAAATATTATTTCATAGGAAAATGAGAAAAAAATATAATAATAAAAATAAAAATACCTAGAACTTAGATTTTTAGCCAAGAATGATTAGAAAAAAAATATAATAATAATAATAATCAATTTAGAATAATTGGTAATTGGAATTAAAAAAAAAAAAAAGGTGCTCAAGCTATTGGAAAAAAAAAAAGGAAAAGAAAAATCAAGAGAAAACAGAGGAATAAAGAGGAACAATCTAAAATATGATCGAAGGAAGGTGATGAAAAAAACAGAAGAATCTGGAATGACGAAGAAGGAGGGAAAAAGAAAAAGAAATCTAGGTTTGGGGATTTTGGGCGAAGATGGATTTGGAGTTTGATTTGGGTTTTGATATGATGATTGAACGAACAAGAAGGGGATCTTGAAACCAGAAAAAATGGAAGAATGAAAACGTGATTTAGAGAAGAAAATCCGAAAATCTCTTGATTGGGGATTGATGAGCTGCTGGTGCGTTCGGATAACAGAAGATGAAGAACAAGGAAACGATTTGAGGCTTTACTTGGTTGAAGATGAAGATGGAAAGGGGTGTGTCCCGATTTTTGGTGTTTGGGAGAGTTTCAGTTGAGCTGAAATGAAAAACAAGAAAATGAAGAACTTGATTTGGGATTTGGATTGTGGTGGTGCGACTGTCCGTGATTGCGAAACCATGAAGAAATTGCTGCTGGTGTGTGTGTTTCAGCTGCTAGCCGTGGTGTGTGGTTCGGTTTGTGATTGCTCGTCCGTGATGATAAAGAACGAAAAATCCATCCATGGCTGGTCGTTCTTTGTCGTTGGTCCGTGAAGAGGAAGAACAAGAAATTCTGATTTTTGGGGTTTGGGTTGGTGCGTTCAACAAGAATAAAGAAGCAAGCATTTGAAATTTTTTTTTGATTCAATTTCTGGTTTTCAGTGGTGAAAAACAGGGGAGCTGATGCAACGTTTTGGGTTAAATCGTTGATGTGTGTTGTGATTTCAAAATTTTGGTTTGATGGGTGGTGTGTTTTGATAATTTTCTGGTTGAGGCTGAAATCAAAAGAAGAAGAAGATGATCCAAGAGGCAAAGAAGAACAGCTGAAATTTTTGAGTTGAGTTATCATGATTCAAAGAAGAGAAAAAAAAGGAGATTTTAGGCTTTCTAGGGCATAAAATCTAGCTGGTGCGAATTTTTGATGAAGAAGATGAGGAGCTGCAAGCTGGTGTGTTGCTCATTGAAAAAGGTTGCAGCTGGTGTGAGCTGAAATTGTGAAGAAGAGGAGGAAATTTGAAGTTAGATGTGATCGATTTAATGATATTGGACGTGTTTAGTGTTGCTGGAAACGAGTTTGAGTGTGTTTAATGGTTGCTGAATGGGTTTGATGCTCATTGAAGCATGTTTGATGATTGTTGGACGTGAAGTTAGGTTGCTGAAGGCATTTGAATTCTGAACGTGTTTGATGATTCTTGGACGGAAATTTGGACATCACATTGGACTGTTGAACCGTGAAGAAGAAGACTAAAATTTTTATCGTCACAACTGAGCATCGACGCCCTAGCTTGCTCAATAACGAACGAGTGGAAAAGTTCAGAAAGTTTGAATACCAATTTGGAAGAAATTGAATGGAGACTTAAATTCCAAAAGGTGTACGAAAATTATTTTAATTATTTAATTTTGGTGAATTTGAACTAATTTAAGTTAAATGTTTAAATGTTTTAAAGGATTTAAATTAATTATCTATTAGAATCTTTTAACAAATTTTAAATGTTTAGAAATTTCGAAAAGGAAGTTTAATAATTTTAGAAATCGAAATTTAAAGATTCCACTAATAAAATTTTAAATTAATTAGAGACAAGTTTTTATATAGTAAATGAAAGACAAAAATTAGAAGTTTAAAAAAAATAATTATATTAGTTAATTAAAAACATGAAAAATAAACTCTTGAAAGCTTTAAATCTAGTATAGGAAAAGAGTAAATTTTAAGCCTTGAAATTAAAGTCATAATAGTTGGAAGTCTTATTTTGTTTGTAATTAATTTAATTACGATATAAATAGAATTAATTAAATTGTGAGAATCTTATGATGAAATAATTTTATTTTGAAACTTAGAATTTAAGAAATCTATAATTTAAATTTAATATTTTGAAAGATGAACAATTTATTTTAAAAAGAGTAACTTAGGAATTTTTAAGTGATAACATAATATTTTAGTGTTTAGTTCAAATTAGATATAAAAATCTTATTTAAGCAAAATGAAGTTTATTGAACATAAGTTATTTATTTTTAAAACTCAAATTTAAATTTTAGTGTTTTTAATTTAATTGTTTGAATCTAAATAAATTTATTTAGAAATAAATAAATCGTAGAGGCTTGAAAATTAATTATTAAAGGTTTAAATTTCAAATTAAGGAAATTTGGAAGACTTAGACATTGTTTTATCTTGAAATATATAAAATTCTAGAATTCTGGAATGACCCGAATAAAAATAGTTGAAATTAATTATTAAGTTTTCAATTTCAAATTTAAGGATTCGGAAACTCAAATAAATTATTTTAAATTAGATTATATAAAATTCTAGAATTTTAGAATAATCTTAATTTAGTTGAAATAAAATACTTAGACTTCATAATTATTCTAGAAATTATTTAAGCTTAGAAATAATTTTGGATAAGATTGAATGTAAGTTAAGAAACTTAGAAATTTTATTGATGGTTGAATTTTATATTTTTATGAATAGCTCGAAGGAAGTCAAGGAAGCCCTAAAGATTTGCGGAATCAGGTAGGCATGATTTCCTTGCTCTTACATATTATATGGATTTAAAATTTAAAACATTTGTTTGAATAGTTCTAGGTTATTAGAATTTTATTAGAAAATTGACTGAAATTATTTGGTGTGCTTGAATGATGGGTGATGAATTAATAATTCATCATTGCATGCATGAATAGGAAATTATGCACTTAAATTTCATTATTTAACCATGCACTTTGTTATTTTAATAGCATGCACTTTATTATTTAATTATTGTATGCATAAATAGAAAAACATGTACTTGGATTTCATCATTTATTTATGTAAACTGTCATTTTCAATAGCCTGCGTTATTTGATTAATTTTCTGTTATGTGTTGCTATTTTGGTGTGATTGAATTTGATTGTAAAACTAAAATAAGACGAAGACTTATTAAGAATCCACGTACCGGTGCGATTGACGAGACTGAAGCGGATCGAGGTGGTATCTCCTATATGCCACCGCTTGAGATTGACGAGCTACAAGGCGGATCGTAGGTATTCCCACCCTTGAGCTGCCTGCTATAGCTCGAAGTCTTTGGGAGATGGTATGAGCTGTAGTAAGTACACTCTTTTAGGCTATGATATCATGATTTGTAACATAATTAATTTTAGATGATACTCAAGACTTTCTATGATTAGACGAGATCGTGAGCAATACCGAGAGGCATCTCAACCCTCTTCCGGTCTCAAACTTTGACCAAAACCAAATGAATGTTTGAAACGCCTAATGTTTGAAAGTGTTTGTAATGTTTGGATTTTGGTTTGTATAATACGTGTGATGTATAGGAATAATCCACTGGGCTTTCGAGCTCACTCCCATTTCATTTTTCAAGAACATTTGGACGTAGTGCACAATAGCTTACGTCAGAAGACTTGCACTTTTGATAGGACACCTCATGGGGTAGGTTGTCCAGGATATGAGGCTTTAGAGGTTGTATTCTGTTTATTTTTACTGAATCGATTTACAAGTATTTATTTTGGTTTTGGATTTCAATTACTCATGTTATCAAACGATATCGTATGTTTAACATTTGTCATTTTAATAGAAAATTTTGAAGTGATTTCATTGCGTAATTCATAATTTATGATTTATGATTTTCGATTTAAGTTTGTTTTTATTTAACTGTGGAAATGCGGTGAACACAGTGAAACTTAATTTGAACTGTTCTTTTCTATAGAATTATGTTTTCAAATACAATTCTTTGAGAATAGTTATCATGGACTTGAATTTGAAGAAAAGATTTTGACAGAAGAAAAATTTTAGTAGCATTCCGATTCTCAACGGCCGAGACTCATATTACATGACGGGAGGTTCGATTGGGAATCGGGGTGTTACAAATATGTTATCAGAGCCCAGTATTATGGTACACTGGGCTAGATTTGAGTTCACCAGATCTGATTTTCACTGAATCGGAGATTCCACTGAATTTGATTTTCACTGAAAATGGATTCATCGAATTTGATTTTCACTGGAAAAATGAATTTTCTAAGTATGATTTTGAAAAGTAGTATAATGGGTAGAGGTCTAGTGGAGAGTAAGTGATGTTATCTTACTCAAGTTGAGTGATACGAATACTAGTGGTTGTCCCTAATAGTTAACCTGTTCTCGGGATAAAGGTCTCGTAAGGTGTGATGTTCTGCAGCCAAAGAATGTCCCTAATGGTTGACCTTGTTCTGATGAAAGGTCTGAGAGGGTTGATCGTTGCTCAGGAAAGGTCTAAGACTTGGGGCCGATGGTATCACAAGAAATAATCCTATAAAACTAGATTGAAATTAATATCAGGTGGCTAGAAGTCTAAGAAAAGACTAGGGTGATGCCACATGTTTAAGTTCACAGTCGCACGTGTGACTCGAGTACTGGTAGGCATCCTTGAGAGTGTGATGTCTATACGGGGTAGACATTCCTGATGGTTTAACTTCTACTTTGGAAAGACGTCCTTGAGGGTTGATGCCTACGTAGGAAAGGTCCAGAACTTGAGATGGGGTGTCACATAGAAGTTTTGTGAAGTCAAACTTGGCAATCCTATTAAACGATATACTAGCCAAGTGAAGTAATGAGACCCTAGGTCTAAGTAGAGACCGAGTGTTGTCTCGGGAGTACAGTGGATCATAAATAAATTAAAAGCTTTTAGGACATAGGTTAGAGACTGATAACGTATTTGAACGCACACTTGTTTGGTTAGGACCCGAGTCTAGGAGGAGCTTGTATCTCTGGTCTCTATGTAGAATGGGGTGCATAAAGATTTGGGGTACAAAGGAATCCTGTATTCAGAGAATGACGAACCATGTTTGGTGAATGATCGATTTGTTTGGCTAAACTTGTATGCACTGTATTGTACTGGGATGGGGCGGTACAGTATGGTGGGGCTTGCATCAGCTTTAAAACACGTCTGTGGGTGCACTGTCGTACTATTTTTAACCAAGGGCCCAGTTAAAAATGGTGGGACAGCTGCAGTCATGGATATCGAGATACTTGCACCATAGTTTGAGTATAATGTAATTATGGGTGGAAGTCTGTGTGGAAGGGCGAGTGTGGGATGGGGCACACGGACCTGGAAGCACAGATGGAAGCTTGGGGTTGTATTATGCTAGTGTGCATTGTTTGCTTGGTTGTTGGATGATTGTTTGTAATATATATAGTATACTTATTTGAGCATTATAACCCAAACTCAGGTACCCGGAAATAAACGAAATGTTGCCAGCTTAGAAGCATAAACCCCTAGACTACTGAAACAAAGTGAGAATTTAGAGACCATGCACCTAGAGTCATAGTAGCACGATGAACGCGAAAGGGTATAGCTAGATTAGGATATCACAGTTCTTATACTAAACCACGTAAAAAAAATGGGGAACTTTTAGTTTTCTCAGTATTAATTCGGAAAGAGGGCTATGTTCACAATCTTCCCACTGAAAATAGGATGCATATTATTTCATAATCACCAATAACAATTGAAGACATGATACCTCATGTAAGAAGGGTGATGACCATTATGGTACATTAAGAATTTAATGGAGATTATCGAATTACTTAGTTATGTGAAAGACTTGAAGAAATTTTAATTGATTCTCAGGGAATGCTTCCAAAAGAGTAATAAACGGACATCCTTTATTATTGCAAGACGATAAATCTGAGGAATAGGATTTGGCTAAAGATGGAAGTGTCCTATAAGTAGAATCAAAGTAGCGTAGTGAAAGCGTAATGAGCTAGTAAGAAATATAGATTGATTTACAACACTAGTTAACTTGATTCAAATTTTGAGGACGAAATTTTATTTAAGGGGGTAGGTTGTAGCACCCCAAAATTTTACGAGCGCGTACATGTCGCGAGAAAGCATGTAATAAAATATTATTTCGTAGGAAAATAAGAAAAAAAAAAAATCTAGAACTTAGATTTTTAGCAAAGAACGATTAGAAAAAAAATATAATAATAGTAATCAAGTTAGAATAATTGGTAATTGGCATTAAAGAAAAAAAAATTGGTGCTCAAGCTATTGGGAAAAAAGAGGAAAATAAAAATCTAGAGAAAATAGAGGAATAAAGAGGAACGATCTGGAATATAATTGAAGGAAGGAGATGAAATAAAAAAAAGAATAATCTAGAATGACAAAGAAGAAGGAGGGAAAAAGAAAAAGAAATATGGGTTTGGGGATTTTGGGTGAAGACGGATTTGGGGTTTGATTTGGGTTCCGGTATGATGATTGAATGAACAAGAAGGGGATCTTGAAACCAAAAAAATTGGAAGAATGAAAATGTGATTTAGAGAAGAAAATCCGAAAATCTCTTGACTGGGGATTGATGAGCTGCTGGTGCGTTCGGATAACAGAATATGAAGAACAAGGAAATGATCTGGGGCTTTGCTTGGTTGAAGATAAAGATGGACAAGGGCGTGTCCAGATTTTTGGTGATTGGGAGATTTTCAGTTGAGCTGAAATGAAAAACAAGAAAACGAAGAACTTGATTTTGGATTTGGATTGTGGTGGTGCAGCTGTCCATGATTGCAAAACCGTGAAGAAATTGCTGCTGGTGTGTGTGTTTCAACTGCTGGCTGTGGTGTGTGGTTTGGTTTGTGATTGTTGGTCCGTGATGATAAAGAACGAAAAATCCATCCATGGCTGGTCGTTCTTTGTCGTTGGTCCGTGAAGAGGAAGAACAAGAAAATCTGATTTTTGTGGTTTGGGTTGGTGCGTTCAACAAGAATAAAGAAGCAAGCAGCTGAAAAAAATTTTTTGGTTCAATTTCTGGTTTTCGGTAGTGAAAAACAAGGTAGTTGATGCAACGTTTTGGGTTAAATCGTTGATGTGTGTTGTGATTTCAAAGTTTTGGTCCGAATTGTTGATGGGTGGTGCATTTTGATAATGTTCTGGTTGAGGCCAAAATGAAGAATAAGAAGAAGATGATCCAAGAAGCAAAGAAGAAGAGCTGAAATTTTTGAGTTGAGTTACCATGATTCAAAGAAGAGAAAAAAAAAAAAAAAGGAGATTTTAGGCTTTCTACGGCATGAAATCCAGCTGGTGCAAATTTTTGATGAAGAAGATGAGGAGCTGCAAGCTAGTATGTTGTTCATTGAAAAAGGTTGCAGCTGGTGTGAGCTGAAATCGTGAAGAAGAGGAGGAAATTTGAAGTTAGATGTGATCGATTTAATGATATTGGACGTGTTTAGTGTTGCTGGAAACTAGTTTGAGTGTTGAAGCATGTTTGATGATTGTCGGACGTGAAGTTGGGTTGCTGAAGGTATTTGAATTTTGAACGTGTTTGATGATTCTTGGACGGAAATTTGGACATCAAGTTGGACTTTTGAATCGTGAAGAAGAGGACTAAAATTCTTATCGTCACAACTGAGCATCGACGCCCTAGCTCGCTCAATAACAAACTAGTGGAATAGTTCAGAAAGGTTGAATAGTAATTTGGAAGAAATTGAACGGAAACTTAAGGTACAAAAATTATTTTAATATTTATTTTAATTATTTAATTTTGGTGATCTTGAACTAATTTAAGTTAAATGTTTAAATGTTTTAAAAGATTTAAATTAATTATCTATTAGAATCTTTTAACTAAATTTAAATGTTTAAAAATTTCGAAAAGGAAGTTTAATAATTTTAGAAATTCGAATTTAAAGATTTCACTAATAAAATCCTAAATTAATTAGAAACAAATTTTTACATAGTAAATGAAAGACAAAAAAAATTAATTATATTAGCTAATTAAAAATATAAAAAATAAACTTTTAAAAGCTCTAAATCTAGTATAGGAAAAGAGTGAATTTTAAGCATTCAAACTAAAGTCAAAATATTCGGAAGTCTTATTTTGTTCGTAATTAATTTAATTACGATATGAATAAAATTAATTAAATTGTGAGAATTATGAGATTAGAAAGTTATCAAATTATTTAAAAGAGAATCTTAAGATGAAATAATTTTATTTTGAAACATAGAATTTAATAAATCTGTAATTTAGATTTGATATTTTGGAAGATGAATAATTTATTTTAAAAAGAGTAAGTTAGGGATTTTTAAGTGATAACATAATATTTTAGAGCTTAGTTTAAATTAGATATATAAATCTTATTTAAGTGAAATAAAATTTATTGAACATAAGTTATTTATTTTTAAAACTCAAATTTAAATTTTAGTGTTTTTAAATTAATTGTTTGAATCTTAATAAACTTATTTAGAAATAAATAAATTGTAGAGGCTCGAAAATTAATTATTAAAGGTTTAAATCTCAAATTAAAGAAATTTGGAAGACTTAGAAATTGTTTTATCTTGAAATATATAAAATTCTAGAATTTTGGAATGACCCGAATAAAAATAGTTGAAATTAATTATTAAGTTTTCAATTTCAGATTTAAGGATTCGAAAACTCAAAGAAATTATTTTAAATTAGATTGTATAAAATTCTATAATTTTAGAATAATCTTAATTTAGTTGAAATAAATAATTAGACTTCATAATTAGTTTAGAAATTATTTAAGCCTAGAAATAATTTTGGATAAGATTGAACGTGAGTTAAGAAACTGAGAAATTTTATTGATGGTTGAATTTCAAATTTTTACGAATAGCTCGAAGGAAGGCAAGGAAGCCCTGAAGACTTGTGAAATCAGCTAGGTTGATATCCTTGCTCTTACGTATTAATATGAATTTAAAATATTTGTTTGAATAATTCTAGGTTATTAGAATTTTATTAGGAAATTGATTGAAATTGTTTGGTGTGCTTGAATGATGGGTAATGAATTATTAATTCATCATTGCATGCATGAATAAGAAATTATGCAATTAGATTTAATTATTTAACCGTGCACTTTGTTATTTTAATAGCATGCACTTTATTATTTAATTATTGCACCTATAAATAGGAAAACATGTACTTGGATTTCATCATTTATTCATGTAAACTATCATTTTCAATAGCCTGCATTATTTGATTAATTTTCTATTATGTGTGTGCTATTTTGGTGTGATTGAATTTGATTGTAAAACTAAAATAAGACGAAGGCTTATTAAGAATCCACGTACTGGTGCGATTGACGAGTCTGAAGCGGATCGAGGTGGTATCTCCTATATGCCACCGCTTGAGATCGGCGAGCTACAAGGCAGATCGTAGGTATTCCCACCCTTGAGCTGCCTGCAACAACTTGAAGTCTTTGGGAGATGGTACGAGCTGCAGTAAGTACACTCTCTTAGGCTGTGATATCATGATTTGTGACATGACTAATTTTAGATGGTACTCGAGACTTTCTATGATTAGATGAGATCACAGGGAATACCGAGAGGTATCTCAACCCTCTTTCAGTCTCAAACTTCGACCAAAACCAAATGGATGTTTAAAACACCTAATGTTTGAAAGTTTTTGTAATGTTTGGATTTTGGTCTGTATAATGCATGTCATGTATAAGAATGATCCACTGGGCTTTGGAGCTCACTCCCATTTCATTTTTCAGGAACATTTGGACGCAGTGCATAACAGTCTATGTTAGAAGACTCACACTTTTGATTGGACACCTCATGGGGTAGGTCGTTCAGGATATGAGGCTTTCAAGGTTGTATTCTGTTTATTTTTACTGAACCAATTTACAAGTATTAATTTTGGTTTTGGATTTCAATCACTCATGTTATCAAACGATATTGTATGTTTAACATTTGTCGTTTTAATAGAAAATTTTGAAGTGATTCTGCTGCGTAATTCGTAATTTATGATTTATGATTTTCGATTTAAGTTTGTTTTTATTTAACTCTGGAAATCCGATGAACACAGTGAAAGTTAATTTGAACTGTTGTCTTCTATAAAATTATGTTTTCAAATACAATTTTTTTGAGAATAGTTATCAATGACTTGAATTTGAAGAAAAGATTTTGACAGAAGAAAAATTTTTAGTAGCATTTCGATTCTCAACGGGCAACAACTCATATCACGTGACGGGAGGTTCGATTGGGAATCAGGGTGTTACATGAACCAAGTAACGATCAAGAAAAAATACTCATTGCCCAGAATAGAGGACCTATTTTATCAGTTCAGGGGAGTCGCTCACTTTTCCAAGATTGATCTAAGGTCACGGTACCATTAGCTGAGGATTAGAGAGTCCGACATATATAAGACAACCTTCAGAACTCGATACAGGCACTTTGAGTTCACAGTGATGTCATTCGACTTGACCAACGTGCCGACTGCATTTATGGATATGATGAACATAGTTTTCAGCTAGTACCTCGATCAGTTCGTCATAGTATTTGTAGATGACATTTTGATCTACTTCAAATCAGAGGCTGAGCACATAGAGCACTTCCATACAGTTTTGGAGGTGGTGAGGAGAAATGAGCTATATGCCAAGTTTAACAAGTGTGAATTCTGGATGAGAAAGGTCAAGTTCCTTGGCCATGTTGTTTTTGTTGAAGGGATATAAGTAAACCCTGAGAAAGTAGAGGTAGTATCGAACCGGAAGCAACCTACAGTTGTCATAGAAATCATAAGCTTCTTGGGTTTAGTAGGATAATATTGTAGGTTATCCAACACTTTTGGCTGGACCGATGACCAAGTTAACCAGGAAGGGAGATAAGTTCCTCTAGAATGATAAGTATGAATAAGCATTCCAAGAACTAAAGAAAAGGTTAACTTCAGAACCCGTCCTCGTCACACTTACTCATGGTGTGAAGTACACCTTATACACCAATGCTTTGCTAAATGGATTAGGTGCGGTGTTGATGCATAAGGGGAAGGTACTAGCTTATGCTTCACGACAATTAAAGGTCCATGAACATAACTACCCCACCCATGATTTGGAGTTGGCAACAATTGTCTTTGCATTGAAGATTTGGAGGCATTACCTCTGTGGGGAGAGTTTTGATCTATTCTCTGACCACAAGAGTCTGAAGTACGTTTATACCCACAAGGAATCAAATCTTCGACAACAAAGATGGATTGAACTCCTGAAAGACTATGATTTTTAGCTGCATTACCATCCGGGCAAGGTTAATGTGGTGGCCGATGCACTCAGTAGAAAATTCAGCAAGAAGGATGAAGAAAAAGGGCAAATTTATCAGCTGATCGGTGAGTATAATTTGGGTATGACTTTCGATGAGGAATGAGTATATTTGTATGCTATGACTTGCCAACCAGATCTCTTACATCAAATCAAAGAGGAGCAAAAAAGTCAAGTGGATTATTGATCTAATAGATGGTGTCAAGCAAGGCAAGCACACTAACTTCAAAATTGATGCACAAGGTATATTGAGGCTTGGAGATAGAGTCTGTATGCTGAGTAGTGGGTAGAGCAGAAGAACCATCCTGGACAAAGCTTATCAGACCAAGTACACATGTATCTAGGAGGTGACAAGATATACCAAAACCTCAAAAAGACCTATTGGTAGAAAGGTATGAAGAGGGACAACCAAATATGTCTCTAGGTGTTTAACATGTCAATAGGTGAAGGCTGAGCACACAAAGCCGTTAGGACCATTGCAACCACTTCCGATACTAGAGTGAAAGTGGGACAAAATTTGCCTATAATAATAGTTATCAAGTGAGCATACAAATGGCTCCATATGAAGCGCTCTATGGCAGACCTTGCAAATCAACATCTTGATGGGCAAACTTTGATGACCAGATACTCACAGGACCAGAGTTGGTAGAAGAGATGAACACTCAGGTAAAGAAGATTCAAAAGAGACTATCTGTAGCTCAGAGTAGGCAGAAGAGCTATGCAGATCAGCCCATAGAAGAGGATCAAGCGGTTTGGAGTCAAAGGGAAACTTAAACAGGTTGTGAATACACCTACGAGCTAGATTTGCCAAACCAAATGTCTTCAATTCATAATACGTTCCATGTATCGATGTTGTGGAAGTACGAGTCAGATCCATCTCACATCATACACTAGGAGGAGATTGTATTTCAGGACAATGCAACTTACAAGGAATCAACAGTCAGAATACTAGACTATAAGGTGTAGAGTCTCAAGACCAAGGACATCTCTTTGGTCAAGGTGTTGTGGAGGCATTGTAGTCTGGAAGAGGCGACTTGGGAATTGGAGAGTGAGATGCAGATGAAGTACCCAGGCCTGCTCACCAGAAACACCTGAAAGGACAACATCAAACAAATAACCCATTTTTTTGAATTTCGAGGACGAAATTCTTTAAGGGGGTAGGTTGTAATATCCCAAAAGCCTATAAGACCTCCACGTCATTGGTGAACAATTAAAATAAAACAATTAATTAAGACACTTAAAAGTTATGTATAATAAGTCCAAATAAACTAAAAATAAATATAAAAATGATATAAATTTAAAAAAATACGAGAAATGGAAAAGAAAAAACGTAAAAAACTAAAATCCCAGTTACCACGGTAATGAAAGCTAATGACCGCAGTAATCCCAGACAAACCCAAAAAATGGAAAGAAATGCATCGCCCTGGTTACCGCGGTCAGTGACCCCGATAATCCTATAATTATCGCGGTAATTCTTGGATGACCATGGTAATCATAGAAGAAACCCAAAAAGAACTAGGAGCATCATCCTGGTTACGACGGTTGGTGACCACAATAATACTGATTATCGCAGTAATTCCTGGATGACCATGGTAATTTGTCATTTTCTATAAAAGCAATGTTCTTGCAAAAACCCTAGATCCAGATTTCTTGTGCCACAATTCACTGTTTTCTCTCATAAACCCTAACCAGGCTTTCTAATCTCGTTTCTTAACATTTCTTTTGAGTTTTTTTAAGGGGGATTAAGCTCTCACAAACCGTTCTCTACGGGTTTGTAAGCTTGGATCTGTGAAGAACAAGTTCCACCAAGAAGAAGATTTGTGGAGTTGTGGCTCCAAAGCGTCTTGTACTTAGGTAAAATCACAAAACCCACTTGAAACCATGATTTCTTAGCATTATGAATCATTTTCTTAAGTGTAAACACGTTTTTATTTGAAGCACACGTGATTTGAGGGCTACAAGACTTTGTTTTGGCATGAAGCAAAGAGGAAAAACATAGATCTCCAAGGTATAAGGATTTCTCTTAGTTTGATATATGTGTTAAGCCTAATGTGCGTGTATTGAGGTGTGAAAATACATGTCGCTGAACTTTTTATTTTTGTAAAAGAGAGAGGAGAAATAAAAAGCGTTATATATATTTTAGTATTCTCAATGAAAGCTGAACTTTTTGCTTTTGTAAAGGTGTATATATGGGTACATATTGTACTACCTGTGATGGAATAAGTTTGGGGGAACTATAAAAACAAGGTTATGAGAAAGAATGAAGAAAACAAGAAATTAATTCATAAAGGATGAAGCTGCATTGAACAAAATGAGTTGTTATTATTATTTTGAGTGTACATTTGAGTTAGAGTAAACATCCTATTGCACTTGTACCCTGAGCCAGGCCACATTACAACCTAGAGAAAATGACCATTGATCTTAACTAGAGCTTAACTTGAGTAAACGATTGATAGAGGAGAGAATTGAGAAGGTTTGTGCACTTAGGTATTGGGAGATGATTTTTATACATACAATGGCATCTGCAAATTACTTACAAAGTCAAAGCTGATTGAGATGCCGACAAATGAGAGGGCAATGTTGAAGAATAGAGGATGAGATGAAAATCTAGACAACCTGAGCAACTTTAGGGACGTGTTATTGAATTGTAAACTATAGGGATGAATGATTGAAGTTACAATGATGAGTGAAAAGGAGTTCAACTGTACATGGTATGACATGTAGATATAGACTTTGAGTCATTGTTCGGAGATGAACAATAGTCTAAGTTTAGTAGGAAATCAAGTATATTTGTGCATAATAGTTTAGTAGGAAATCTATTAGTTGCATAATAGATTAACCTTATTATGGGTAGTTTATATGTATTTTATAATAGTTTAGTAAGAAATCAAGTATATTTGTGCATAATTAGTTGCATGGGCATTTATGATATGAATTGCATATTTTATTCCATTTGAGAATTGTTAAGTGTTGTTTATGGTATTTCTATGAGAAAATGATGTCTGGGGAAGGTTCTTTAGTGTTTGTATAGGATAAGAATGAAGTAGAGAGAGGATTACAACACAAAGAAGCAAAGAAAGGCTAAAAATAAGGAAGATCAACTAATGACTACAGTACAAGAACAGATGACTGAGGTAATTAGAGAAAAGCTAGAAATCTGTAGCAAAATAAATCATACTGGTTACCACGGTAATCAGCACAGTGACTATGGTAACCAAAAAGTGAATTTTGTGAGGAATCACTGACTGAGCACACTGATCGCGGTCAACAGAATCCAAAAATCATGTTTTTGACATGGGACAAGGATTACCGCAGTCATTGACCACGATAATGTGATTAAGTTGTGTATTTATAATTTTGTTTGGGGTTTTTAAGTGGTTTAATATATATAAGATAGGAGATTAGGGTTCAAGCATTCTTAACTTCGAAGATTAGTTGATTTTGACGGTTGAAAGTAGACGAAGAGCAAGAACAACGAAGACTTAAAGATCAAGATCAAACTTTGAGTATGGTCCTTTGTATTCATAATTCTTTGATGTTTAAGTTAAATATCATGTTAGGCTAGTCAATCTTAACTCTAGGATGTAAATTTTTATTGTAGGATCCTGAGATTCTATATTCTAATTAATTGATTTCTATGCTTTGTTTTATATTTTAGGCGTTTACTGCTTAGTGTTCACTGGCCATGAACAATATGATCTCAAACTATTAAACTAACTCAGAAGAGAGGTTTAATGGTTGGACTGTCAAAATATAGACCTAGATCAATTGATTGACTGGGAGGTTGTCAATTGTTTAAGAGGTTGCATGTAATTACTGTTCACAAGGCATCAGATTGGCAGGGAACGAATACTAGTTAACTATTTTAAATCCCAATCTAGTATTAACATTCACTTTATTAAGGCTCTTAACTGAGTTTGATTGTTTTAAATCCTAATTTGAATGGAAAAAGATTGGAAGCAATAAAATTTTTGTTCCAAAAACTATGTTGAGCAATTATCTAGGATAGTAAATTCTTTTGTTCTCACCCTCGATTCTATATTCCAATTAATTGATTTTGATGTTTTGTTTTATATTCTGGGTGTTTAATGCTTAATGTTTACTGGCCATGAACAATATGATCTCAAACTATTAAATTAATTTCGCAGAGAGGTTTCATGGTTGGACTGTCACAATATAGACCTAGATCAATTGATTGACCGTGAGGTTATCGATTGTTTAGGAGGTTGCACATGATTATTGTTCACAAGGCATTAGATTGTTAAATGTGCTCCTTGGAAGAGAGTATTACGGAATAAGACTGATAGGTGTTAAGATGCTTTGGGAGAGGGCTTTGTTGATAAGTGCTAGAACCTACATAACCAAAGGTTTAATTAATTGGAATATGAATTGAGGGTAAGGACAAAAGAATTTACTATCCTAGATAATTACTGAACATAGTTTTCAGAACAGAAATTTTATTGCTTCCAATCTATTTTAATTCAAATTAGGATTTAAACAAACCAAACTCAACTAAGAGCCTTAATAAGGTGAATGCTAATACTAGATTGGGATTTAAGATAGTTAACTAGTATTCGTTCCCTGATGACGATACTCGGTCTCTACAAATTATTACTATTGCAATCCCTTACACTTGCCGGATTGCCAACAAGCTTTTGGGCCGCTACCGGGGAACGATGTTGATTGTCTTAAAACCAATTGAACTTGGCTTAGTTTTAATTAAGGCAAAATTTAATTTTTATCTTTGTTTGCATATATTTTCTTTTTAACTTCATTGAATACACTTGATCTTGTGTTTTCTTGTGATGTTTTAGATTTTGCATGAGTAAATATTTTTGTGAAGTATACGACCCAGATTTGTTCAAAACCACTAAGCAGATTCGGTTGGAAGCCAAGGGACATGTGTCAACTATGGCTGACAGTGGAACTTTTGGTATGGGGAAAAATAGAGATGCACCATCACAGGATTTCTTCAAACCCGTGTTGAACAACAATTACTCCGGTATAGCTAGGATGCTGATAAATGTGAATAACTTTGAGCTGAAGCCCTCCTTGGTTACAATGGTGCAACGACAACAATTTGGGTGTTCAACAATAGAAGATCCTGTGGCACATCTCAATTCTTTCATGTAGATCTGTGACATGGTCAAGATGAATGGGGTAACCGAAGATCAGTTAAGGCTAAGGCTTTTCCCTTTCTCTCTAAGGGATAAAGCTAGGAATTAGCTACAAACACTAGTTCCAGGGAACATTACCACATGGGAGGAAATGGGTCAAAAATTCTTCTAGAAATATTTCATACCTGCTAAGGTACATCAATTGCAGGGTGAAATCAATTCCTTTAAGCAATTCGAGTTCAAGTCTCTTTACAAAGCTTTGGAGAGATTCATGGGCTTATTGAGGCAATGCCCACAACATGAATATTTCCCTTAGCTTCAAATTTAAATGTCCTACTAGAGGCTTGGTAGATTCTGCAACCAAAGTTACTCCACCTACTAGAGCCTTGAAGATATGACAACAAATGGACTTACTCCACCTACTAGAGCCTTGGTAGATTCTGCAACCAAAGTTTTGTTGATGGGAAAATCCACTACTAATGCCACCGAACTCATTGAAGATATGACAACAAATGCATATGGCCATGGTACAGAAAGAGGATTAGTGAAGAGGGTGGGTATTCATGAGGTTGATGATATAAATGCTCCACGTGTCCAAATTGCCTCCATGACTCATTAGTTGAACTTAGTAGAAGAAAAGAGTGACATCGAACATTTTTAGAATCAGCAAAATCAACCAGTTCATGCAATAGCAGAAGTGAACAAAACACCTTATACTGGTGAAGCTTCTATTGAACAATTAAACGCCATGAATAGATTCAGTGGGTAACAAGGTCCATCTAGGGGGTATAATGTTCAAAAGTACTACCATCTGAGAGTTAGAAATCATGAGAACTTTTCTTATGCAAATGATAGAAATGCTCAACAACTTCGACCAGGTTTTGTGCCACAACAAACCCTACAAGACAAGAAGCCATCCTTAGAAGACAAGCTAGATGAGATGATGAATATGCATTCTAGGTTCTCCAAGGAATTGACAGGGAGAATGGACAAGAATGATAATAGAGTCTCTAGTATTAAGATTCAAATTGGAAACATGAATGCTACAGTCAAGTGCTTAAAAACTCAAGTGGGACAACTAGCACAGATAGCATCAAACCAACAGCGCAACCCCTTCCCTAGTGACAATCAAGTAAATCCCAAGGATAGTTGCAAAGCAGTGATGACAAGAAGTGGGAAAGAGGTGGCAAGCCCACCTCATCCAATTAACCCATCTGCTAAAGGTGAAGATGTTGATAGTTTTGAAAAGGATGCTCCAAGTCCACCATCTACACAGCTTCAACTACTACAAAAATCACTAAGGAAACCTAAGGGGATTACTATTCAAGCAGGCAAAATCCTTGAACCTCTACCATTGCCATTCCCTCAAAGGTTTCAGATTCTGGAAATCTTCAAGAAGATACATATTAATATTCCTTTTGCAGAATCTCTACAACAGATGCCCAACTATGCCAAATTTATGAAGGAGATTATGTCAAACAAGAGAAAGCTTGAAGATTTTGAGACAGTGAAGCTAACTGAAGAATGCAATGCAATCCTTCAGAGAAAACTTCCTTAGAAGTTAATAGATCCAGAAAGTTTTACCATACCATGCAACATTGGGTCAGAAGTCTTTGAGAAGACATTCCTTGATTTGGGGGCAAGCATCAATTTTATGCCCATGTCAGTGTGTAAGAGGTTGGGTATGTCAGAGATCAAACCCGCCACAATTACTCTTCAGCTTGCAGATAGATCTCTTACTTATCCAAGGGGCACAATTGAAGATGTTTTGGTCAAGGTGGATAAATTCATATTTCTTGTCGACTTTGTGGTTTTGGATATGGAGGAAGATGGTGAGATTCTGCTTATTCTTGGGAGGCCATTTTTAGCTACAAGCCATTGATAGATTTACACAAGGGTGAACTCACTTTGAAGGTAAATGAAGAAAAAGTGGTTTTCAACCTCTATAAGGCTATGCACTACCCCATTGACCTACATGAATGCAAGAGAATTGAAGTCATCAATTCTTGCATTGTTGAAGTGGTGGATGAGCTTAGCTCTCAAGATGACTTGGTTGGGTGTATCTCTCATTCTGTTTTCCTTCCCCAACCCATGACTGAAAATGAGAGACTAATTGTTCTAGCCTTGGACGCCTCCCCGCCTGAGCCTAATAGCACACACACTCCCTTATCTGATTCCACCCAATATGAAAATCTTCAAGATATTTTTAAGGCCATTGACTTGAAACTCCTTCCTTATCATCTAAAATATGTCTATTTGGGTGGAACACTATCCTTAGCAGTCATTACTTCTTCTTCCTTAACCTATATCCAAGAAGAAAAACTATTGCGAATGCTTAGGGACCATAAGTCCGCTATTGGGTGGACAATTGAAGATATTCGGGGTATAAGTCTAGCTATTTGCATGGACAAGATCTTAATGGAAGAATCTCATAAGCATACAGCGGAGCACCAGGGAAGACTTAACCCTTTAATGAAGAAAGTGGTCAGGAAAGAGGTGATGAAATGGTTCAAGGCAAGCATTATCTACGCTATTTCAGATTCACAGTGGGTCAATCTTATTCATGTTGTACCAAAGAAGGGAGGAATTAATGTGATTACTAATGAAAAGGGTGAGACGATTGCTTCCAAAACTACCATAGGGTGGCGTGTGTGCATTGACGATAGAAAACTGAATAAGGCCACCCGAAAAGATCACTTCCCTTTGAAATTTAAAGATCAAATGCTAGACCGGATTGCTAGTTATGATTTTTACTGCTTCTTAAATGGGTATTCACCTACAATCAGATTATCATTGCACCAAAACATCAAAAGAAGACTACTTTTACTTGTCCATATGGTAATTATGCATTCCGCAGGATACCTTTTGGTCTATGCAACGCACCAGCCACTTTTCAAAGATGCATGATGGTGATCTTTACAGATATGATAGAAGATTTCATGGAAGTATTCATGGATGATTTTTTTGTGTATGGTGCTACTTTTGATGGTTGTTTATTTAACTTGGAGAAAGTTCTCTCTTTTTGTAAAGAGAAGAACCTGATGCTTAACTAGGATAAATGCCACTTCATGGTTTGAGCGGGCATTGTCTTGGGACATAAAGTATCTATGGATGGACTTGAGGTGAACCATGCGAAGATCCAAGTTATTGAGAACTTGACACCACCTAAATCTGTTCGAGAAGTGTGCAGTTTCTTGGGGCATATAGGTTTATATCGCCGTTTTATAAAAAACTTCTCTCAGATTACCCGCCCTCTGTGCAATCTACTTGAGAAGAAAACTGAATTCAACTTCAATACTGAATGTTTTGAGGCTTTCAGTACATTGAAAAAGGCATTGATGTCGGCTCCTATTATGTCTACTCCAGTTTGGGGAGAGCCCTTTGAAATAATTGTGATGCCGATGATTATGTTGTTGGTGCTGTGTTAGGACAAAGACGTGACAAGATGTTCAGAACTATATATTATGTAAGCAAGACACTAGATGATGCACAAAAGAACTACATTACTATTGAAAAGAGTTGCTAGCTGTTGTCTTCGCATGTGACAAGTTCCGCTCTTATATTATGAGTTCTCATGTCAAGGTATTCAGTAATCACGTCGCATTTCGTGAACTCTTTACTAAGAAGGATGCGAAACCTTGTCTTATCAGATGGATCATTCTACTCCAAGAGTTCGATATTGAAGTAATAGACAAGAAGGGTACAGAGAATGTGGTAACAGATCACTTATCTTGCTTATCTAATGAAGCCATTAATGATCCAATGAGCATAGTTGAGCTCTTTCCTGATGAACATCTCTTGACCGTTAATGGCAGTTCACCATGGTATGCTGATTTTGCTAATTATAGAGCCACCGGCACAAATCTACTAGATTTATCGCATGCTTGATTCAAACGCTTCATACATGAAGCTATGTTTAATTTATGGGATGATCCCTATCTCTACTAGAGGTTTGTTGATAAGGTATTTTGTTGATGCATTCCAAAAGCTAAAATTAACAAAATTCTTCGTGATTTTCATGCCTCTCCTTATAGCGGTCACTACAGTCATCAGCGAACTGCTCGGCGTGTTTTTGAGAGTGGGTTTTATTGGCCCATTATGTCTAAAGATGCTTACCATTTTGTGAAGACATGTGAAGCATGCCAAAAATAGGGTAACACATCAAAGAGGAATGAAACGCCCCTTAACTCTTTCGTGGAAGTCGAACTATCTGATGTATGGTGCATTGACTTCATGGGACCCTTCCCACCATCTGACGGGAAACAATATATATTGTTGGCAATTGACTATGTTTCCAAGTAGGTAGAAGCAGTTGCTTCAACCAAGAATGATGTCAGGGTTGTGTTGAAGTTCCTCTCTTGTAACATCTTCTCTCGTTTTGGAACACCACGAGCGATTGTGAGTGATGAAGGTACACATTTCTGTAATAGAATATTCAATAACCTTCTCACTAAGTATGGTATGCAACACAAAGTTGCCTTGCCTTATCATCTTCAAACAAACGGGCAAGCTGAAGTGTCGAATAAAAAAATCAAAGCTATTCTACAGAAAACTATTGGGACTAATCGCAAAATTGGGCACTGAAATTGGATGATGTACTGTGGGCATATAAAATAGCTTTCAAAACTCCCATTGGCATGTCCCCTTATTAGCTTTTATATGAAAAATCTTGTCACTTGCCATGCGAGTTAGAGCGTCGGGCTTATTGGGCAATAAAGAAGCTTAAATTTCATGCAAAAGCTTGTGGGGAGAACCATCTACTCGAATTGATGGAACTCAAAGAATTTCGGCATGATGCATTTGAAAATAACACTATCTACAAGGAAAGAACAAAGAGATGGCATGACAAGCAGATTGAAAAGAAACAGTTCAAACTGGGACAACAAGTATTACTATTTAATTCAAGGCTCTGTTTGTCCCTAGGGAAGCTTAAATCTCGCTGGTCGGGTCCTTTTCTTGTCACACATGTGTTTCCTTATGGTGCAATTCAAAGCCTAGTGGATGGACATAAATTCAAGGTGAATGGCCAGAGTTTCAGAATATTCTATGGAGGACTAAAGTAGACTATGGAGTTGATAGCATTGAAAGAATAAAACATCATATCCACGCCGAGCTAATGACATTAAACAAAGAGCTGGGTAGGAGGCAACCCACTAAATTTTTTTTTTATTTCTACTCATTTCGTTTGCTATTTTTAAATTTCTAGGAGGCATCTTAGCTTTTTTTTGTTTTTTCTTTTATTTCCTTTTGATGTATAGGAGTTAGTTCAAAAAAATAAATTTTAGTGTTATACACGTTCTGGTGACTGCGGTCACCAAAACAACACATAGGGCATGCATTCTGGTGACCGCAGTCACCAAAACATGTACTAGAACATGCATTCTGGTGACTGAGGTCACCAGAATGGTTAGTGAAGAATGTGTTCTGGTGATCTCAGTTACCAGAACAACACATAGGGCATGCATTTTGGTGATCACACTCACCAGAACGCATGAAGCTTTGCGTTGGGTAACCATGGTCTGGTTTTCGCTGTAACTAGAATACGTTTTTTTTTCTTTTTTCAAAGTTTTCATGCAATTACCATGGTCACTCCAGACTGATCATGGTAATTGCGTCATTTAAAGCAAAAAACCACTCATTTTTCACTCATTCATGGTGATTTTCTCTTAATCCTCTTGCATTTCAAGCCTGTTTATGAGGATTTCTTCACTCCAAATCAACAATGTAAGTTCTTTTACTTCTTTTTAGGCTATTTCCATTTTTTAATCTTGTATTTAGGATCGTTTCTTGCATTACAGAGAATTTTAAGCAAGTTCTTTGAGATTTCTTCTTCATTTATCATGCCCCTTTTTCACTTCCAAATTTTTGCATTATTACAAACCCTAATTCACTATGTTAGAGGTGATTTTATTCCTTACCTCTTCTATTGAGTAACTAGATGGTTTTTTAAGTGCATATTGTATTGAACAGAGTATCAATGAATGTTTGCAATGCCCTATTTTTATTTTTCTGATATTTGTGTGGGTTGTATTTGGATGTTAGACTAGTTATATTGCTGCAAATGCGTCTGTCATGGGAATTCGTTGAGTTAATAATCCACTATCCAAATTGCTTTATATTGTTCTATTTATTTGCTTTGTTTCTTACTTATTCATAGTAGTTTTCCTTGCCCACTAACATTCTTTGCAGGCCACCCAAAATGAAGCATCCTGTTTCAAAGGGGAGACAAGCACCAGCCCCTCCCACTCTTGAAGATAGGCAACACATCAGGTCCGTTGCAACCAAACAACGGTATAACATTATACGAGGGAGCCGCTACTTGATTCTAGAGAGGGGTATAATGTTCATGACAGAAGAGTGCAATTTAGGCATTGATGCAGTGGTAGCCTCCCGTCATTGGGAGAAGCTAATTAGCGCTACATCTCCTACAATTATCTCCCTAGTCCAAGAATTCTACGCCAATGCTTCTAAATAGGAAGGATCAGTTGTGTGGATCTGAGGCAAATGGGTCCAGTTAAATGTAGTGGCAATCAATGCGGTTTATGGGCTACTTCTAGACACCCCAGATGAATACTATGCACACCTACCAGCTCTTTTCAACACTGAGGACATCCTAAAGACTCTATGTGTAGAGGGTGCCTCTTGGACTTGTTACAATGACAAGCCAGTGAGCCTATATACGAGCTCATTCACCGCTATTGCCAAGGTTTGGTTATATCTGGTTTGTGCTAAACTTCGACCTTCCTTGGCTATTAATAGGGTTACTTTAGAGAGAGCTGTCCTAGTTTACTACATCATGAAGGGCTTACCAATCAACATAGGCTCCATCATTTCTAACTCAATTAGGCCAGCCATTGATAGGACCAATGTAGGTCTGCCCCACCCTACTTTGATCACTGATCTATGTAAAAGGGCAGGAGTTTTATGGCAAAAGAGTGAGCCTCTACTAAAGATGAAAGACCACATTGCTGTGAAGATGCTCACCACAACCCCTGTCAGGAAGAGGAGGGCAACTGCAAAGCCCTCAGTACCTCCAACTAATCTAGAGTCGTGTACTGCAGCCCCACCTTCATCATCTACAGCAACAACCCCTTTTCCTCTACTACACATCCATCCGAGCTATACACAGTTCTGCATAGCCTAGCCTATATCACATAATATCTTCATAGCGAGAACCCGACTAGGGCACAGGCTAATCCTCCTCTACGCTGCTTTGCCTCGTATATGGATCTTACTTGCTGGGCTCTTTTGGTACCTTGTGATCCTCTTCTACGATGATGACGATGATGATGAGGGCGCTGATGATAATGATTTTATTATGGAGGCAAAAGTTTTTGGAGACTGATACATTATTTCTTCTTTTATTTTGGCTTTATTTTCTTTATCATTCAGCTGTGGTTGTATAGATTACTGTTATGTTTGACTGCTTCTCTCGTTAATCTATTTGCTTAGATATTTGTTGAACTCTAAACCAACTTTTCTGCCTTTTTGTTTGCATGTCTTTCATGTTTTGCTCTCCTGTTTGTGTGCGTCAGGGTGCTCTTGAGGACAAGGCACTATTTAAGTTTTGGGGTGTGAATCTCTTCAACATGTCAGGTTTAGTTTTTTTTATTTCATTTTTTTATTTTTTTTATTTTTGTTGTTGTTTTGTCTTGCATGTTTTAGGATCATGTAGTATATGTCAATTAGGCTAGATTTATACCATACTGTTGAAACCTTCACTAAGTGACCAATGACATTTTAAGTTCCTACAGAGCAATGAGACAAAGAACTAGGGTATGTTCAAAAGGTTTGTGTACTTGGTTTATCTGAAATTTGAATTGGATGGAACCTTGTAGTCGTAGGTAGATTGAGAATCTGAATGAATTTCCAATGGACCCTTGAAATAATCAAATCTATATTGAACATTGCATAGGAAGAACTTTAGAAAGAAAATGACATAGGTTGTCTTTGTTTAAGCCATAGCCTAAAGGCCAGTCCTAGACATACTAACCGTTTGTAGCCTATTTTGAAGCTTATAACTTGTTTTATTGTTATGAACCTAAACATCATATAAACAAATTATCCTTTTATGAATATCTCAATTGCACCTGTTTATGTACACTCATGGTTTAATACTGCCCACTTTGAGATGTAAAAGGAGGAAGTGTTGACATTGAAGTACATGTACCTTCAGTTTAGTATCAATGCTTTATTTTTTTAAAAAAGAGAGAGAGAGAAGAGAGAAAAATGGTTATATCCATTTTAATATTATCAATGAAAGTTGAACTTTTTTACTTTTGTAAAGGTGTATATATGGGCACATATTGTACTGCCTATGATGGAATAAGTTTGAGGGAGCTATAAAAACAAGGTTATGGGAAATAATGAAGAAAACAAGAAATTAATTCATAAAGGATGACGCTATATTGAACAAAATAGGTAGTTGTTATTATTTTGAGTGTACATTTGAGTCAAAACGAACATCCTATTACACTTGTACCCTAAGCCAGACCACATTACAACCTAGAGAAAAAGACCACTGATCTTGACTAGAGCTTAACTTGAGTAAGGGATTGATAGAGGAGAGCATTGAGAGGGTTTTTGTACTTAGGTATTAGGAGAGGATTTCTATAAGTAGAATGACATCTGCGAATTACTTACAAGGCTTAGGATGATTGAGATACTGACAGATGAGAGGGTGAAGTTGAAGAAGAATAGAAGATGAGCTGAAAATCTAGACAAGCTGAGCAACTTCAGGGACGTGTTAATGAATTTTAAACTATAGGGATGAATGATTGAGGTTACAATGATGAGTGAAAAGGAGTTCAACTGTATATGGTATGACATGTAGATATAAACTTTAAATCATTGTTCGGGGACAAACAATAGTCTTAGTTTGGGGGTATTTGTTAGTTGCATAATAGATTAACATTATTATAGGTAGTTTATATGTAATTTATAGAAGTTTAGTAGAAAATCAAGTATATTTGTGCATAATTAGTTGCATGAACATTTATGGTATAAATTGCATATTTTATTGCATTTGAGAATTGTTAAGTGTTGTTTATGGTATTTCTATGAGAAAATTATATCTGGAGAAGGTTCTTTAGTGTTTGTGCAGGACAGGAACGAAGTAGAGAGAGGATTACAACACAAAGAAGCAAAGAAAGGCTAAAAATAAGGAAGATCAACCAATGACCGCAGTACAGGAACAGATGATAGAGATAATTGGAGAAAAGCCAGAAAATTGTAGCAAAATAAGTCATGCTGGTTACCACGGTAATCATCACAATGACCGCGATAATCAGCACAATGATTGTGGTAACCAGAATGTGAATTTTGTGAAGAATCACTGACTGAGCACACTAACCAGGGTCAACAGAATCCAAAAATTGTGTTTTTGACGTGGGACTAGGATTACCGCGGTAATGTGATTAAGTTGTGTATTTCTAATTTTATTTAAGGTCTTTCAGTGGTTTAATATGTATAAGATAGGAGATTAGGGTTTAAGCATTCTTAACTTCTAAGATTAGTTGATTTTAACGGCTGAAAGTAGAGGAAGAGCAAAAACAACAAAGACTTGAAGATTGAAGATCAAACTTTGAGTATGGTCCTTTGTATTCATTATTCTTTGATTTTTAAACTAAATACCATGCAAGGCTAGTCAATCTTAAGTCTAGAATGTAAATTTCTATTGTAGGATCCTAAGACTCTGTATTCCAATTAATTGATTTTCATGCTTTGTTTCATATTCTAGGTGTTTAATTCTTAATGTTTACTGGCCACGAATAATATGATCTCAAACTATTAAACTAACTGTAGGGAGAGGTTTAATGGTTGGACTGTTACAATATAGACTTAGGTCAATTGATTGATCAGAACGTTGTTGATTGTTTAGGAGGTTGCATGTGATTACTGCTCACAAGGCATTAAATTGTTAACTATGCGCCTCGGAAGAGTGTATTAGGAACAAGATTGATTGGTGTTAAGGTAACTCCAGGGAGGGCTTTGATGATAAGTGCTAGAACCTACATAACCAGATGTTTAATTAATTAGAATATGAATTGAGAGTGAGAACAAAAGAATTTACTATCCTAGATAATTATTCAACATAGTTTTCGAAATGGAAATTTTATTGCTACCAATCTATTTCAACTCAAATTAGGATTTAAACAAACCAAACTCAATTAAAAGCCTTAAAAATGTGAATGCTAATACTAGATTTGGATTTAAGATAGTTAACTAGTATCTGTTCCCTGAGGATGATACTCGATCTATATCGGTTATTAATATTGCAATCCCGTACACTTGTGGGATTGCCAACAATATACTTTATCCCCTAAAAATCTAGGATCTTCCTTAGTGAAGGAAAGTTGTATTAATCCAATATCACATAAATCCTTAAAATGGATAGTTATCTGAATAAATCATATCCCAAATAGGAAATTAGGGCACGAGCACATATACAAATACTGCACGATGTAAGCTGAAGGGGCATCATAGTCCCACTTTTCCAATGCACTTGATAATTCAATAATTTAGAGGCTTTCTTCTAAGATTTCTCCCTCAACTTGGTGTATTTTGTGTCTTGTTCTGTCATGTCTTTGTTGTTTTGTGGTGTTGATCAAATTTCGCATCAACATTTGGCACATCTGTGGGAATGATTATTTATTTCGTTCTCTGTAATAATCCAAAATTTTGTCAAAAATAAATAAATAAATAAATAAGTTTAATGAAATTAAATGAAATAAGTTAAGTGAAATAATTTCGAAGATTTTAAGACATCTTTGGGTGCAAACGGTGGGATGGCAAATGAAAAATAAAATATTATGAAAATATAATAACATAAGAATTTTAGTGCAAAAATCATGCATATTTTGATGAAAAATAACATGAAATATTGAGATGTAAAATAAAATAGGCAAATAAAACCTTAATTTGATATTTAAATGAAAATGTCAATTAAGCAGAATTAATTATAAAATTAAAAGAGTTGTTTTCACTTCTTAAGAAATAAAGAATAGAATATATATATATATAGGCTAATGTGTGTTAGTATAATGAGTGTTAAATATTACATATTATAGAAATAGGTAAATTTACATAATTAAATAAAAATGTTGTATTTATTTAATATAAGTATAACATTATATAATTATCAATTTATAATAACATAAATAATTATCCTTAAAATAAAAATATGAAATGAATATATAAATAAAAATATATGAAAATAAAGAAATGAAAAATGTAGATTATTAAATTGTTGGCATTAAAAATATTAAAGAAATAGAAATATATCTAATAAATACAATATTAAAGAATTAGAAAGGGAAAAATATAAGAAAATTAATAAAATAGAAGGACATGTGCAATAAAATCATTTTTACATCAATTAGAAAGTGTAGAATTAGCAAATTTCGGATAATAGCAACCTTAGAAAGCAATTTTGGTAATTAGAAACTGCATCCAATGGTCCAAAATCGATCTGCACGATCCAACGAACGAAATCAAAGCCAAACCAGCGCTTAGGAGCATCGGATCATAAAAATCCAACGGCCCAGAATCAATCCACTTGATCTAACAGTCGAGATCGTTTTAATTGATCACGAATAGAGATCCGAACACTACAATCGATGATAATCCAACGGCCAAGATTCGTGCTCGCGGTAGGATGATCATGTGGTGTTGCGCTCGAGGTTCATCCGACAGTGAAAATCAAAGCCGCATTGTTAAATCACGAACGATGCTGCCCTCGAGGATGATCTGATGGTCCAGATTTAAAACGTTTTCAATCGATCGCGACTCTCGAGGTTGATCAACGGTCCACGCTAATTTTGTTGATCACGAACGGCCATGCTGCAATCGAGGCTCATTCGACGGTTGAGATCTAAGGCGCCCCGATCATGTGTTGTGTTCGAGGAAATCCAGCGGTCCGGATCTGATAAGATTTCTGGATGATCGCGAACCGTTGATGCGATCGAGGATCATCAACGGCCCAGAATTCATGTTCCGATTTATAACCGAGAAAATTCGAATAAATCCGAAAAAAATACGAAAATTTGGTTTCTAAATTCCAAAAAAAATTTCAAACACACTTGCTATTTTCCTATACTTGGGGGGCACGAAAATTTGAATAATTAGCAAATTTCCTACAAGGAGAACACCAAAAACTTGCCATTCTATGTCATTCTAAACTCTATATAAAGGACTCTTAGTGTTCTCATTGTTTTCATCCCAAGTCAAGAGCATACTAGTTTCTCTTGACTCTCTCTAGCCTTTTTCTTGGCAATCCCCTCAGTTCTTGAGTAATCTTGAATTGTTCTTGAGAGTTCTTGAGTGTTTGGAAACTTTCAAGTGACGAAACTCTGCTGAATTTCAGAAGAGTGCAGAAGAGACTCATTTAAGGTGGAAGTGATTTCTAACTTCTACATCTTTATTTTAATTTGAATAAGTCTTGCATGTGTGATGATGTTTTGAAGATGATTTATTTAATATATGTTTTAACATGCATGGTTTATTTATTTGATGTGTTATGAATATACATCTTATGCATGTTTAGAAATCAAGAATAATTATGCATGATATGCATGAATTGTGTCATGAATAAATATTTAATGATTTATGTTATGTATGTGTTGCATCGATAGTTTAATCTAATATGATGTGTTCTATCACTAAGAAAAAATTAATAATGATCCTAACCACGTACTGGCGCATAGTGTCATCGTGTGTGTTCCATCCCTGACTCGGCTTGCTGGTTTACCATTTGATGATTTTGAACTGGGTTTCCAAGAGTGATCCCACTTCATAGATATTGGGGTTTGAGTTTTCAAGAGTGATTCTCTCTCCCAACGATGTGGAACACAGAGATTAAACTCTTTCAGTTTGAATGTCAACCATAAACAAGAAATTGTTTGAATCGCCTAATGTATAAAATTTTTTATATGCTTGGTTTGTTTGAATTAAAATAATGATTTGGATGTTTAAAAAGATCCACTGGGATATGTGTTCACCCTTCCTTCTATTTTTCAGGTAATTAAATTACATGAAGACCATGAATATTAGTTAGATTTTTTTAAAAGTTTATAATTTTAATGTAAGGGTATGTTGCCCAAGTCTTGAATCTTTCGCTGTAATAGTTTTTCTTCAAGATCAAATTATGTACTTAATTTTATTTAATTAATAGAATTTATGAATTTCATTTACTTCTTGTATTATTGCCTTGTTAAATTCTTAAATTTAAGTGATGTACTATTAAATAAAAATAAGGCATGAAGTGATTGAAATAGAAAGATAAGTGCGTGTCACTTGCAAAGTAACACCGGCCCGGCCCGCCTTGCAATAAAGTCCAAATTGAAAGTCTCGGGGGTTGGGGTGTTACATTCTCCACCATTAATGGCTAAAACGAGTCACAATAGTGTTGAAGTCCCCACTGAAGAAGAGTTAATGGCCTCACCAAAAGTCCTTTGTCCTCGGCAAGGAAGACTGTTAGTCAAGAAGAAGAACGCAACACAGAAGTCGGCTTAAATCAATGCAATTGAAAGAAACATGGAATAAATCTCATAGATCATGTTAGAACAACAACAAACTCTACATGCCATGAAACCTGCCCACTTTTTACATTAAATCATCGCACCTTTACAACAAAATGCACAAGACCAGACGAAGGAAATCCCTCCTCAAAGTCATAGCATTCCACCTAGATGGGGAGATGCCAATTTTATTAGATTCGACCCATCATGACTATTGTATCATGACTACTGAACCATTGGTTGAATGATTTGAAGAATGCCTTGAATGAAAAAAAAGAGGTACAACTTAATCGAATCATCTTCATTCCAACATGAGGCTCCTTAGAATTAACAAAAAGTAGATTTAGGTGCAAGTTATTATCTCAATTGGAACCAAGGTTCTAGAGGACCCCTAGCCCTGACCCAATATCACATGGAATGGCTCGTTTTCCTCGTCCTCCCCTCCCCCAACATGAGTTCCCTAGTCATCCTTTTCCATGAGACAAATACACTAGCCTCCCATTACTCTTCACTAGGAGGGTGTAGAGAAATATGTTGGAAAGGCTTATGTGTAGAGGATTCCAAATAACAGTAGCGGGCACTACAAGGAAGTGGTATTAGAATCTCACCCCAGGTTTTATCTCTTCGTTCTCAGAATTAACACAAAAATCTATGGTATAATTCTAAGGAATGCAGGAAGGGAAACAAAAGTGGACAACCTACTCACCCTTCGATAGAGGTCTAGCAAATCTATACTCAGTTATAAGAAGCAGTTCTATCAAGTAGAGGTGAGTGAATGTGACGAAGAAAGGATAATAGCCACATTCAGATCAAGATTGCAACCAGAAAAGTTACATTACTCACTTGCCAAAAAGAAGGAAGTTGACACCTACAATGAGCTACTAGATTGAGTTGAAAAATACATAGAAGTAGACAAGTATATCGATGCCAAAAAAAAGGATCAAGGGTCCCCTAAAATTGAGCAAAAATGAAGAACGGAGGACAAATAGGAAAGGAAGTACCAACGATTGAAGTTAAATGAAGATGGAAAAGTGAAAAAGAAGCATAAGCCCAACGAAAAAGAGGCATAGGCCTATAACTACGGCTTGTACCAACTGTACTCCCCTCAATACTTCATGAGAACAAGTCTTATTAGTCATACGAAACCTAGAAAACTTACAATGACCAAAGAAAATGAAGGGATAGAAGGAAAAATTATCAATTCTATTAGGATCATGGACGCAACATTGATTACTACTTCAACCTCAAAAATGAAATTGAGGCACTGATTAGAGAGGGAAACTCCATGAGTTTGTTCAAGAGCCTACTCAACCAGAGCAGCAAGAAGGGGAAAATAGAAGGATTATCGAATGTCCTTGGGAGATTAGAGTGATCTTTGAAGGCCATCCGATTAATTTGTCAAACAAAGTGCTAAAGTCATATGCATGAGAAGATTCCGAAAGCTACTATAGCATCCGACCTGACAAAAGAATGAGAAGAGATTTTTTTTTCATCTCCTTGTCAAATGATGAAGCCACATCTATTACCCACCCTCACTATGATGCCTTAATCTAAGGCGAGAATGGAAATTGCCAATTATCTTAGTAGACAATGGCAATTTATTCGACATCCTTTACTAGTCTATGTTAGAGAAGTTAAGGTTAAAAAGTAAACAACTTTCCCTAAGAGACTTACCCCTCCTCATATTCATGGGGCATGACATCATCCCAGAAAGAAGAATTACTCTGTCGGTGGTAATAGGCAAGGAAGAGCACAAGGCAACAACGATGGTGAATTTCCTTTTCATTAAAGGAGAATGAACCTACAATGAGGTGATCAGGAGACCACTAGTGAATGATTTGAAGGTTATGGTTTCTACCTATCACCTCACTATGAAGATCCTAGCAGAAAAGGGAATATGAGTAGTGTAAGGAAGCTAGTGTGAGTTGATGGAGTGCTACATGACCACCATGAAAGGGAGATGATCCACTGACATCAATGAAAGAAAAGAGGAACTCCAACAGGTGGAAAAGCTATCTAAAAGCGACCTTGACCTCAAGCTAGAAACGTCGAGTATAGTAGCCCAAGTTGAATAGAAGGGGGTTCCAATAATTGAAGATCCAAAGAAAATGGTTAAAGTGGGAACCACCATAGGATGGTAATTGGAAACCAAAATCATAATAACACTCAAGGAATATCAAGACATTTTCGCTTGGTCTTACCAAGATATACCTAGAATATTAACAAATGCTACGACACACTAGTTGAGGGCGAGTCTTACCATTGCCCAAATTCATCAGAAGAAAAGGCCACTTAGTACTAATTGAGGGCAAACACCAGGAGAAGAGGTGAGTAGGCTCCTCAAGCCCAATTTCATCAAAGAAGTCATCTACCCAGAATGGTTGGCAAATGCTATCATGATATGAAAACCCAACATGAAGTGTTGGACATGCATGGATTTCACTGATCTAAATAAGGCATGCTTGGACTTCGGTAGATGGTTTTAATACCCAAAAATTTGTTTATAATAAAATAAAATAAAGTTTGGAAAAACTATAGAAATAAAGGTGCAAATTATGTACAATTCAAGGTATGAAGGGATAAGTAAACTGGAACAAAACACACAAGTTTGCACTAAGCATCGTTTTGGTTACCGTTGGAATGAAATATACTACCACAGTAGTGCATGTTTGCCCAAAAAAACTCCACAAAAACACTATGCTCTAGTTATTGCAGTAATGCATTTCATTACCATGGTAATACATAAAAACTTGCACAAAACGACTATGTAAAGTTTCCAAACGGTTTTGTAAGGTTTCTAAATGCGTGGGTTGTAACACCCCCTTTTTAGTATAAAAACAAAATCATTTCCTTATATATACATACATACACATACATTCATACATACATACATAAATACATACATACATATATATATATATATATA
>JAJIYU010001706.1:0-34336 GCA_030144865.1 Tinospora cordifolia
CTAATTTCGGTGCTATTAATTAATTTTATTATTTATCATACTACTACAATATTATTGATCAATATGACATTTTTCAAATATGCTAAAATGAATAAATAAATAAATTTATTATACTTTTTTTGTCATTTATAACTTTCCTCATAATGGTCAACGTTTGTTGACTACGGTTCTTTAACACGTGATTATAGTCAAAATTTTGATATTACAACACTTAAAATTTGTGCTTGTTACAATCCAACTGTCTAAATTCAAAGATTTTGATTTCTATTGATTGATCCGAGATCAACCCAATGGCCTATATTAAATCCAAAATTTAAAATACGAAAATTACCAAAAAATAATGAAACATTCGATAAAAATCCAAAAATTCCAAAAGAAATGGGTTTCTAATTCTGAAAAGTATTTCTAAATTCCAAAAAAATCCAAAAAATACTCATTTTTCTCCAAAAATTAGAAAGTAGGAAATTAGGAAAAATTAGAGTGTTTTATTAAAAGAAGAACTCAAAACTTTCTAATTTTCTCCTTTTGAAAACTTATATAAACCCCCCTAGGCTCTCAATTTAATTCATTCCAAAAATTAAGAGTTGAATTCTCCTCTTGTTTTCTCTAAGCCTTCTTTTTGGCACCTCTTCCCATCTTCCCCTCTTGTGTGTGTGAGAAATTCTTCTCTCGAATTTGGAAAATTAAGTTGGGCGATCTTCATTGGCATTAGTACGTGGGGGGAATTGTTGTTGAAATTTCGGAAGAAAGTATCACAAGGTGGAAGTGATTTCTAGAACACCCTTCTATTCTTATTTAAATTCATAGCATGCTCATTGTTGTGTGTTTTTCACTGAATTCAAAGATTTTCAACTTTAGTTCTAGAATTTTACATGTTTATTTCAGTATTTCAGTTTTGATTCTTGTTTGAGCGATCATATCATCCATGCTATATTAGAATCATACTTAGGTTTTGAAATTAAAGTATGATGCATGTTTTATGAGTGTATCATGAATTGACTATGTATATTCTGAATTTTAGTTAGATTACATATTTTGAAGTTTATTTTATGAGATCGTGATATGAGAATTAATCTAAGACTATAAAGATAATAACCACGTACTATCATAGTGGTCAAGGCGACACTATGGATGTTCTTTTCATATGAGTTAGGTCATATCATTTTCAGACCTAAGTATTTGAGGGTCGTGTACCACTGGTGGGTCACCATGTGTAATGGGTTGATGCCGACTTGTGCCACTAACGGGTTGATACCGAGTGGGCCCTATTTACTTAGTTAAGAACATCAAAGAATTGAAGGCCCTTTTTGTTTGAAACGCCTAATGATTTCAAGTGTTTGAATTATGATTGTATTATTAGTTTGAATATGAAAGATGGTTGTTCGAAAAGGATCATCTAGGCTATGTGCTTACTCTTCCTTTCTTATTTTTCAAGAACATGAATACATGGAGCAGTTGAATATAGATAGTTTATTAGAAAGTGTCTACGGTATTATATTTTTTAGAATTTTTAAAGGCATGTTGCCCAAAGTTTTATGCATTTCTACTAAAAAGTATTTTGAAGTCTTCCGCTGTAACAATTAGTTCTTTTTGAAGAGTTTAGTACTTTCAATTTCTATTATGAATAAAATAGTTTGAATTTATTTATCTCTTTTAACTTGCATTGAATTTATTGAAAATTTTGTATTATTGAATTTTATAAAAGGCATGGCATATTGAAAAGAAAATAACAAGTCTATGTCACTTGTAATGTAGCACCGGCCCGACCTGCCATTTTGTTAAGTCCACTATCAAGAGAATGGTGGCCATGTACATTGCTTAAAGATACGAGGGTTAGGGTGTTACATAGGGTTTTGTAATGTGCAACTGGCCTTGGACGTGATGTTGAGTACTCCGAACCTAAGCTAGATTGCCGAGGGAGGACCCCTTTCAGTCTTATTGGTAACTTAAACAATTGATTAATATAATGCCTTATATGTTTTTGTGTAAGATCCACTAAGCTCTTGAGCTCACCCCCACTGATATGCTTTTTAGGTAACCATTGAAGATACCTGCTTGGGTAAGTACGTGAATTATTGGAGCAGTTCATACAATCAACTGTTGGGGTTATATAGGAGTAGAAGTTTACTCATGTTTATAGTTGTAGGGCACGAACCCACTTTTCGTTCATCTTTAGTTGTTTTGTTTATTGACTTAAGCCGCGGGGCCAAGCGTTCAATTATTGATTCATTTTGAACTTAGACAAAAGGGTCAGAGTACGTTATTTCATCTATTTAAGATTAACCACATTATTATTTTTAGACGTACCATCCCTAAGTTTATTCGTACTTAATGTTGTTGTTTATGTTTTCGCATTTTGATATTGTATTAGGATGGCATAAGAAAGAAATAACTCAAAACGTAACGTTTTCGATCTCTGGATATCAATGGTGAGAGTGACCACACCTTGTGATTGATTCTGTCTCGAGGAGAGAGATGAAGATGTGTAATCAACAGTGTGTGCGATGGTATTCAGGAGTCTAGGTGTTATATTTCATGACTCTAGATTCATGTCTCTAGGTTCTCGATTCGTTTAGCGGCCTAGTAGTTTATTCTTCTTAGTTCTATTTGATTGGTCTCATAATTAAAAGCATGTGATATTTTCAATGATTTCAACAAACACAACATGCATTCAATGAGTCGGGCAATCATACGATCATACAAGTTCACGCTAGTTTCCATCTGTGCTTCCACGTTCGAGCATCCCATATCACCTTTGACCATGACCATCCCATACAAGCCCTGTATAGGAAAACAACCTCTTCCAAAGTTACCAATCATTTACCAAACATGGCCTATCATTCTCTGAGTCCAAGACTCCTCCATACCTCCAAATTCCTATGTGTCTCATACTACATAGAAACTAGAGATACAGGATCCTCCCAATTTCGTGTCCCAACCAATCAAGCATTTGATTTTCACACGTTTTAAATATTTAACCTATTTCGTAAAAGTTTACATTTATGATCCACTATGCCCCCTTGGCTACATCTAAATCTCTACCTAAGGTCTCTTTCCTAAACCTAAGGTTTCAATTTCTGGTTGAAAGGTTCAACCCTCATCTAGTTCTTGTACAACTCCTAGCACTATCTTTGTACTCTAGTACTTTCATTTGCCCTCAATTACTACCTTCTCATTTTTCTTATAGGAAAATAAGTGTGTTCTTCAACTTTAACTACTCGTATGAGCTGGTGGGATAACCTCCACATCGAACAGTGAGACCGAAGTCTATTTAAATAGCTGTGCTTTCTCGAACGAGATAACCTATCTCTTTTAATGCTTAGCTTTATTTGAGACAAGGCTTACCCACTATGAGCTCAACTTGTAACCTTTGCTTTCAAATAAAACCTTTGAAAACATATAAACTTTTTTGAAAAGTATTTTCCAAAACAATTTTCAATTTAAAAATTGAAGTTACATGATTGAGTCAATTCCTTCTCAATTCTGCCCAAGGCATCTACAGCCAAGGCTCTGATACCACCTTTGTAACACCCAACCTCCCCTGAATTTGAATCTTGCCCATTTTGCCTGTGAGGGAGGACATGGACTGCACTACTCGGCCAGGAGGCAGGCTAATGTCACATTATTTCTTTTTTCATACTTCCCATTTCTATCCAAATTCTATGAGATTTTTGAGTATCATCTAATTGAAAACTCCTCAACACTTATAAATTAAGCTCAAGAGATCTCAATAAAATTTTATATCATTTATTGGAAATAGTAGGTACAAAACCTTACTCATGACATAATTCAAAAATAATAGTTAGAAATCGTTAAGTAAATAATTTCATTAATTATTTTCAAAATTCAAGGTACATAACCTTTAAGTCTATTATAGTGAAATAAGTCGTTAAATAACAAAATTTGGCTAACATGCCCATTCAATTAAGTAAAACTTTCTACATAAAATATTTTGAGAAAAATATTGCCTAAATGGCTATCATGCTGCCTTTATTTATCAATTTCCTAAAAAGTTAGAAAATGGAAGGGTGAGGACAAAGCTCGATGGATTATTCTAAATATTTAACTTATTATTTCAAAAAATAAGACATTCAAGATAAATACATTGAAACATTACATGATTCAATCAATTGCTTGTTTAAAGTTGTACTAAAAACAAGAATGGGTTAACCTCGGTGTTCTTATCAAAATACTGTCCAAAAAAAAAAGGGGAATCCTTTATACCAAATTCCACTAGATTCAGGACCTCACCCAAGTATTTTGGGACCTTACACATGAACTAGAAACAAATTCAAAGTTCACATCTTGAGAACACCCATAGTAATCCTTGTGGAGTTCTGCGCTGGTACGTGCTTATAATCTCATTTAATCTTTCATTAAGTACAACAAAACTAAAATAATAGACTAATATGAGAATATTGAAAACATAAGAAGCATCATAATAGCACATGGCATATATGCAAACCTAAACATGCAAAGTTTGAACATGGCATGCATAATCAATGAGGATAAAACGTGTATATTAAAGCACTAACATCTTATTGAAATCAAAATAATAAGCTAAAACTTAGAAATCACTTCCACCTCAAATAGTTTTTCTCCTCTTGAGGCCTCTATTCAATCACCTTTAGATATCCCCAACTACTAACACAAAAATTTGTGTAACACGTCGTTACTACAATTCCAACTACTGTTTAGAACAACTAGAAAAGAGAAATTCCAAGGAGGCAGAGAGAGCAAGAGGAACTTCTTAGTTCTTGTTGGGGTGAAGAGAATGGTGTTCATGCTTAGGTTTATATAGAGTTATAATGGGCATGAATTGGCAAGTTTTGGGTGTGTTCATTATAGAAACCTTTCTAAAACTCTTTCCCTTTCCATTTTATTTTTTCCATATGCATAAGAATTAGTAAGTGAAGGTTTTAGAAGTTGCTAATATGTTCTTTTAGGTTAATTTCATTTTAGAAACCTCTATAACTCTCTATTTTACTTGTTTCCCAATCATGTATATTAATAAGCAGTTATTTTAGAAGTTCCTAATACATTCTTTTGAGTTGATTTCATTTTACAAACCTTTGCAATTCTCTATTTCAATTATTTCCCAAGCACTTATATTAGTAAGTAATTATTTTGGAAATTGTTAATACATTCTTTTGAGTTGATTTCATTTTAGACAAATTTCTAATTCTCTATTTTTCTTGTGTGAAGAACACGAGGGTTTTGGAAAGTGTAGATTTTTAGCTACTTCCTTGGTTATTTTGTTTCTTATTTTCATTGTTGGCCATCTTTTTCCCTTGATTTTTATTTTCATTTTACATAATTTACTTTATACCTTAGAATGTACATAATTTACATCAAAACACACTACAAAATTCTCAATTAATGTTATTTCTCATTTTGGCCACTTATAAGTTAAAATTTATAAAATTCTTCATCTCTAAAATTTTGTAAAATTCTCAATGATTAATTTTATTTTATTTAAGTAAATTTTGTACAAATTTTCAGTGTATTACATAGTGGATCATAAATGAAAACTTTTAGGACATAGATTAGAGACTGATAATGTATGAAAATGAAAAACTTGATTGGTTAGGATACAAGATTAGAAGGATCGTATATCTCTTGTTTCTATGTTGTATGAGGTTCATAGGAATTCAAGGGTATGGAGAAATCTTAGACTCGGAGAATGACTGGCCATGTTTGGTAAATGATCAATAACTTCATAAGACCTTGTTTTCCTATGCATGGCTGGTGTAGGACATCATGTATAGTGGGGCTTCAAAAACCTTACTTGTTGAGACATTTGTGAAATTCTTTGTGTGTAATGAAATAGCTAAGTGGAAGTTTGTGTTGATGGGCAAGGGTGGCATGGGATGCTTGAACTTGAGACACAAAAAGAAACTTGGAATTTCTCTATGCTAGCATGAACTTGTGTGATTGAATGATTGCTTGATTAATTGAATGCATGCTATGCTTGTTTTAAATTCATGAAATTGTGTCACTTGTTTTTATTATGAGACCAAATCCTGTACCCCGCAACATTTGAGGGCATTGAAAACCCTCAAGAAGAACTCTGAAGAATAAATTTATAGGCTACTTAATAAATCGAGAACTAAGAGACATGAATTTAAAGTCATGATAGTGCAAACGAAATGAAAAGGCTTTAACGGTGGAACATGAACTCAACTTTGAACATAAGTTGAAGAATAGAAACAAGAGGCCCAAAAATGACAATGACCACCAAGGGGCCTAGAAAAAGAAGAACAAGATGGTGGGAAGGCACATTAGACTCAACAACAAGTACACCCTAAGGAGTAACCAAAAGAATAGGCGAGGAGACTAGGGTTGTGCTACCTATGCAATGAACGAGGTAACTTAGCAAAGAATTGTCTAACTAAACCAGCTCAGGCTCCTTAATGACAACAACTATAGAATAATCATGGAGGAGGATAGAATGGTCGTCCACAAGGCAGACAACAATAATAGAATACTAACCATGGGCCAAACTAGGTCCATGATCAGAACTAGGCCAGAGTGTTTGCTATTGTTGATGTTCAAGAAGAACAAGTCCCTACTGTGGAAGGCACATTCCCGTTATTTAATGTTGCTATGAAATTGTCTGGGTGCTACGAAATCTTTTCTTGCTGAGAAACTAGCAAGTAGGTTACAACTAATAAGAAAAACTTTGCTCGTGAAGTTGAATGTATCCACACCCATAGGAACCACTGTTACCTCAAAAAGAATGTGTAGATGTGATGTAAGGTTTGAGGATAAATAGATCTCAGTAAACCTCTGTATACTGCCATTTTATGGTTATAATATAATCTTGGGGATGGACTAGTTAAACCAATATTAGGCACAATTAGATTGTCTTAAGAGTTGAGTGGCCATAACATTACCTTCGGGAAAACCTATATAATCAATGGTGATATGTGGAGATTTTTGAGAAGCCCAACGATAGCCATGTTGAACTGCCTGAAGAAGAAGGATGAGTTCAAGAAACTATATGAAGAAGACACTGTAGAGTAAAGAGGAATCCAGGACCTAGAAGTTGTTAAAGATTATGAGGATGTTTTCCTAGATGACTTGTACTATTACCTGTTAGAGAAGTAGAGTTTAAAATTAAACTTCACCCCAGAACCAACCACATAGCTATACCTCCCTACAAGATGGCACCAGTAGAGTTGATCGAATTAAATTTAGAATGCCATACCTTCAATTTTGAAATTAAAAATTATTTTGGAAAGTATTTTACAAAAAGGAAATATATGTTTTTAAAACGTTTTGGTTGGAAAAAAAGATTAGAAGTTTAGTTGTAATGAGTAAGCCTTGTCGTAAGTAAAACTAAACATTGTAATGGAGATGGGTTAGCCCGTTTAAAATAGTGCAGTTATTTAAGCAGACTACGTTTTTACCGCCCGATCTGGAGTTTGTTCTTCCAACTCATACGAGTAGTCAGAGTTGAAGAACACACTTATTTTTCAATACGAAAAATTAGAAGGTGGTAATTAAGAGCAAAGGAAAGTACCAGAGTACAAAGAACTAGATGATGGCTGAACCTTTTAACCAAAAATTAAAACTTTAGGTTTGGGAAAGAGACCTTAGTTAGAGACTTAGATGTAGCCAAGCATGGCATGGTGGATCATAAATGAAAACCTTTAGGATATAGGTTAGACATTGATAACTCGTGAAAACAAAACACTTAATTGGTCAGAACACGAGCTCAAGAGGATCCTATATCTTTGGTTTCTATGTGGTGTGAGACACTTAAGGATTCTAGGGTATGGAGGAATCCTGGACTCAGAGAATGACAAGTCATGTTTGGTGAATGATCGGTGACTTTGAAAGAGCTTGTTTCACTATGCATTGCTGGTATGGGACGGCCATGTGTAGTGAGGCTTAGAAAACCTTAGTCGACATTTGTGAAATAGTTTAGATGTAGTGAAATCTTTGGGTGGAAGTTTGTGTTGATGGGCAAGGGTGGCATGGGACGCTTGAACTTAGAAGCATAGATGGAAACTTGGAATTTCACTATGCTAGCGTGAACTTGTATGATTGTATGATTGCTTGATTAATTGATAACATGTTATACTCATTTTAAATTCATATATATTGCATGTTTTGATTATGAAACCAAATCCTATACACAACGACATTAGAGGGCCTTGAAACCCTCAAACAGAACTTAGAAGAATAAACTACTAGGCCACTAAATGAATCAAGAACCTAGAGACATGAATCTAGTGTCATAATAGTATGAATGAAACAAAAAGCTTAGATTTACGAACTCATTGAACGAATATGGATGGGACAACTTCCTTATCAAGTGTAGAAAAACATTTTGTATCCCAAGGATAAGGAAATACAAATTAGTATACAGAGAATGATTTGAAACGAGACAATAAATCAAGATACCTTATTGGATACTAAAATTGATTTGAATTATTGATAATGGAAAATATTAAGAAAATGTGATAAGAGAAGAAAACATTGATGCATTTGTTCAAAAACACCAAGAAGCACTTTTGGTAGCAACAACTCCCATTAAGATCCTATCGCTAGAGATAATGGCAAAAATCACTCGACAAGTGGTCTTGCAAGTGATGAGGACTCTATCTTTAGTACAACCACAGCCTAAGGTTCAAGATCATCAAGTGTCACTACATCCAAGGGAATGACAATGAGGGCCAAATTAATCAAGAAAAGCATTAACTTCAAGCAATCTCTAAAGAGTTGAAGCAAAGAACCACAAGAGATGGAAAACGAAAACAAAAAATATAATTTTGAGAAAAATGTGAAATTAATAGCACAACAGAAGTAATTCCAAATGAATTACCAGGACTACCACCAGATAGATAAATAAAATTCAAGATTAAAGTTCAACTTAAACTAACTCCTTAGCCATTCCCCTGTCGAAGAACATTAGTAGAACTAATTTAGTTAAACACTTAGCTAGATGAGCTTTGAGAAAGAAGATTCATCAGACTAAGGGAGCTTTGTTGTTGTTTGTGAAAAAAAAAGATAGATCCATAAAATTATGTGTCAACTATCTGAAGATGAATCAGACAACAATAAATAATAGGTACTCCTTACCTAGAATACAAGATCTATTCGAGAGAGCCTTTCATTTCTCTAAGACTGACCTTAGGATAGAAGATCAACGGTAAAGGATAAGTAATGCTTACCAAGGATAGATGACCTATTGAGAGAAGCCACAAAATTCTCTAAGATTGATCTGAAGTTAGGATATCACCAATTGAGAATTGTAGAGTTAGATATACATAAGATTCACAATGATGTTAGTTGATTTACTCAATGCACAGACATAATTCATGGATCTAAGGAACATAGTATTTAGACAATACCTTGACTAGTTTGTAGTAGTTTTGCAAATGACAACTTGATTTATTCTAAGTCAGAAGTTGATCATTTAGAGAATTGTATTGGAGACACTTAGGAAAAATCAATTCTAGGTTAAATCCTGTAAGTGAAAATTATAGTCAAATTCCTTGGCCATGTAAAAGACACCAATGTAGATACTAGAAATCTAGAAGCTGTCACAAACTAGAAACAACCCTAGACAGTTACTGCGATTAGGAGTTTCTTAAGCTTGACTGGGTACTATCAAAGGTTCATTTAATACTTCTTCAAATTGGCAAAACCCATGACCAAACTGACCATTAAAGGAGTCAAGTTCAACTAGGATGAGAAGTGTGAACGATCATTCCAATAGTTGAAGAGGAAATTGGCTATGATCCCCATCTTAGTCACTCCTACACATGGTGTTATTTGTGTTCTGTATACAGATGCTTCATAGAATGGATTGGGAGCAGTCTTGATGCAAGATCAAAAGGTTGTTGCATGCCTTAAGACAACTAAAGATCCATGAACAAAACTACCCGACTCATGACTTAGAGCTAGTTACCATTGTGACTTAAAGCTAAAGATTTGAAGACATTATTTTTAAGATGAGAAGTTTGACCTATTTTTAGATCACAAAAATTTGAAGCACATCTACACCCAAAAAGAGTTGAACATCAAGCAACAAAGGTGGATGGAGTTCCTTAAGGATTATGAGTTCCAACTACACTACCATGGTATACCCTGAAATTTTGTACTAAATGAAATGATAAATGAAGTCTAATTAATTTCTAAAATCAATTGACAAGTTAAAATTTGCTCAAATCCTCTCAATGGAGTGAAATTAAAGAAAAGGGAACGAAATGAAATGAAATGGCACGAAGTGAACACCTTAAATGGCCTGGACATACAAAATTAAATTCATTTGAACAATTAAGAGTTCATTTACTTAGTATGCTTTAAGGAAATCTAAATTAGGAAAGAAAATGAAAAAAACTAGCCAATTAAAAGATATCAATTTTTATTAAATTTATGTGAACTTAAAAGTACTAAAATTTAAGTCAAGTGAGAGATGTGAATTTATTTTAAATTCACGTGGACCCAAAAATATATAAGCAGCCCCAAACACGTGCAAGTCACATCAATGTTGATGCCATAATCATGTACACCATACCCCATAAACACAAGTAAACCACCCATGCTCATTTAGAAACCATAAAAGATGTTTACACGCACACACAACAAATGATCATGTGCACTCAAGCTATATGCACATAAAAATGTTCCATTAGCACAAACCCTAGCCGTCATCTCTTGTGCTAACCCTAATGGAATGGATAGTTTCAGTGAGGAAACATGAATAAATGTTTCTAAACACCTTCGGAACAAGATTAAAAGTTTCTAATTTAAGAATAGAAGTTGTTGAAAAATGTTTCTAAACACCCAAGGAACATGATTAGAAGTTTCTAATTTAAAATTGAAGGTTGCCAAATCTTGTTAATTTGGTGTGTACATGAAAAGGAATGAATTACCAAAACATATTAGAAAGTTGCCTTGCTCACAATATCATACCTAGATTAACATCCAAACAAATATTAGTAAATATTCTAAATCTTTTTTACGTTGACACATAATTAGGAAATCAAATATCTTGTGCACATTTATGAAATGGAAACAATATCTTGCACACTTGCAAAACCATGCTCACTTAGGGAATTGGAAAGATACACTTGCCCAAACCATGCAAAACCAACCTCGAGTGTGTAAATGAAAGTTACTTCGTGAGCACATGCCAAACCATCCCCCTTGTACTCTTGAAACTCTATATAAAACCCCTTAGTGCTCTCATTCCTCTCATCTCAAAGCAAGAGTTGATAAGTCCTCTTTGCTTTTTCTAGCCTTGTTCTTGGAAACCCCTTTCCACTCTCTCTTATTCTTGAGTTTTTCAAAGTGGGAAGTGAGTGATTTTTAGTGCTTCGTTTGTTTGATTGAGTGCTAGACATTGGAAAGAAGAAGAACGTCTACCAGATTCTCTACGAACTAGCAAGTAAGGTGAATGGCATTTCTTAAACTCCTATTTTACTAGTTTGAATTAATAGCATGTTCTTGCATGTTTTAATATCAATTTATCATGCATTCTTTTTTTATTTTAGTTTCATTATTCATGATTTAAAATTCAACTTTAGCATGTATGCATATTTAAGCATACATGAGATCATGCCATGGCTAGTCCCATGCTTAGGTTTACATTAAATGTATGATACATGCTATGTGATGTTTCCATGATTTTTAATGTTTATATGTTAAATTTTATTTCTCTTATGCACGATTCATGAATATGAGATTTAGATGTAAGAACTTGAAGTTTAATAACCACATACTGTCATAGTAATTATGAGTGTTCTTTACATATACTTAGTGTATATGGGTCTCATTACTGTGTGTAGATGTGTATAGCACAAAATGCTTAGAATACGGACATGAGATCCTAATCCTAATGGAATGTGACAAGATGAATTGTCTTTTCACCCAAAGGTGGGGTATTTTGATAAGAACATCAAAGGATTGAACCCCCTTTCAGTCTAAATTACAACAGTAACAACAAATTGTTTGAATTGCTTAATGTATGCAAATGTTTGAAACTGGATGTGTTATTAAATTGAATTAGAAACTTAGTTGTTTTTAGAATGCTCCATTGGGTAATGTGCTCACCTTTCCTTTCTCATCTTTTTAGGGAATTAAACACATGACGAAGCATGCATGAAATTTAGAATACTTAGTTTTAGAAACTTTCTATTTTCTATCTTTTTATGTAAGGGCATGTTGCCTAAATTATTTTCGCTGTAATAGTTTTTTTTTTATTTAAATTGGAGTTATATATTCTACTTTATTAAAATAATAAAGCTAATGAATTTCTTTTATACCTTCTATTATTGTCTTATTTAATTTGATTCATAATTTCAGTTAAGTATACTTGAATTCCATTGAGGAATAAGATAATTAAAATAGAAAGTCAAGTTATGTACTTGTAATGTACTTCGACCCAGCCCAACTTGTGGTTAAGTCCAATTGAAAGTCTCGGGGATTGGGTGTTACAACAGTGATATTAGAGCCAGCTTAGGCTTTAGATGTTTTGGTCTAGAAACGGAAAGTCAAACCTAAACATATGTTGTTGGGCTATAATTAGAATATTTAATCTAAAACCAATTGTGGTATTAGATTTATAAAGTATTAACTCAATTAGATTTGACCTATGCTTTGAGTTTAAATTTGAATGCCCTACCTTCTATTTTGAAATTGAAAACTATTTTAAAAAGTGCTTTAAAAAAGGAATCTTATGTTTTGAAATAATTGGATACAAAGACAACAAGATGAACTGATAGTGGGTAAGCCTTGTCCCAAGTAAAGCTAAACATTGACAGGTAGGTGGGTTATCCTGTCCTAGAAAGCGCAGTTGTTAAGCAAACTTTGTTCTCACTACCAGATCTGGAGGTTGTCCTACTAGCCTGTACGAGTAGTCTAAGTTGAATAATACCCTTAATTTCTATAAAAGAAAATTAGACAATGAAAAATTAGGGCAAGAAACTGACTAAAATTCAAAAAGATTTCAAAGGTGTTATCTTGACTAGAAAGAGCTTGTGAGTCAACCAAATTGAAACCCATTGGTCTAGGGGAGTGACCTTAGGTAGAAACTTGGCTAGAACAGTGGATTAAAAGCATAAAATTTTAGATAATAAGTTAGAGACTAATAACGTGTGAAAACGAAACACTTTTTATCAGGATACGAAATCGAGAAGATTCTATAACTTTCCTTTCTATGTAGGATGGGACACATAGGAATTCGAGGTTATGGAGGAAGCCTAGACTTAGAGAACTATAGCCCATATTGGGTATCGCAATTTTTCGAGTGAAAGTCTAAGTGGTAGGGGGTAGAGTAGTATGTGACACTTAAACATGGAAGCTTAAATGGAAGCTTGTAAATTTTGCTTTGCTAGTGAAAAATTGCTTGATTGTATGATTGTTTGAAAAACATGCTTGATTTGTTTATATGTATGTCATATGAAATCAAATCCTATACCCAAGAACAAACAAGAACCTAGAAACATAAACTATTAGGCTACTAAACAAATCAAAAACCTAGAGATATGAATCTTGAGTCATGATAGTATGAATGAAATGAAAGGATAAGAAATACGAACTCGATAAATGAATATGGATGATACAACTATCTTCTCAAGTTTAGGAAAACATTTTGTATCCCAAAGATAAGGGAAGATGGGTTGTATGCCCCAGATTTTGATTCTCTCAAATCTTTGTTGTGTACCTTATCGAACACCAAAAAGGCTTTTGATTTGGAGATAATGGCTGGATACAAGATATATGCCACCAGAGCTACCATGTCTGACGAGACTGAGCTACAAGGATGGGAGGCACAAACTAAAATGGTTGAGACTCAGATGGAGGAGCATTTGAATGTATTGAAGGTGATAGGCTCACGTAAGGAAACTGTGGCCATACACCACTTCAAGGGACCAGCCAAAGTTGGTGGCTAAGGATGAAAATGGATCCTAGCACTAATGTTGAAACAATGACCTAAGAAGAACTCAAGGAGGTTTTCTACAAAAATTTTTTTCCTAAAGCAACACTGAGTGAGCTATAGGAAGAATTTGTCTAGAAATTAGAGGTAGTGGAATATGAGAGAAAGTTCACAAAGTTGGACAAATTCTTGCTATAACTGATCAGGGAAGAGAGAATGAAGGCCAATCATTTTGCATAGGGTTTCAAGATGAAGATCCAAAAGATAGCAAGGACATTAAGCTTAAAAACATACAGGGATGTCTTGGAAAAGGCACTAACTCTCGAACAAGAGCACAACCAAGAATAATGGTTTAGGGGAAAGAATAGAGGCTCGGGAATGAAAAAGAAAACCAAGAAGTGCAAAAGAAGAATAAGAGTGGTGAGAAAACACCATAGACACAGAAGCAGGGGCAAAATAAAGAAGAGCCAAAAAAACAGGTGAGGAAGCAAGGAATGTGCTACATGTGTAGGCAAAAAGATTATCTTGCCAGAAATTGCCCAAAGCCACTCGCTTAAGATATTCAGTTACTAAACACGTAGGGAGGAGTTTATAATGATCATTCTCAAGACAAATAGTAACCACAAAATGCCAACTAGGGCAGAATTAGGGTCGTGGCAAAACCACACTAGAGTGTTCATTGTTGAGTCTCAAAAAGATCAAGATCTACCTTAGAAACCCTAGTATAATAATATTATTAAAGAAGAACTTATTTTAGAATAATTAGCGACATAAAGTCCTTTACTTAAAAATTGTTATATGTTAGCATTTACAAATTTTGGCTTGAATAAGGTTTTGTAGCTAAACGTTTCCAATTAACAAAATTAATTTCCCTAAGAGCTTTTGTGGCTATGTTTTCAATGTTAAAAATAGAAAGAAAGTGTCAGTCACTTAAAATAGCAATCCCAAAGCTTGCGTGTGATCAAGTCTACAAAGTTGAAGGTGATATGCTACCAAAGAATTTTTAACCTTAAACGAAAGTACCAATTAACCAAAGACTTTAGGTTGGGTGTGAACAAAAGACGAGCCTATTGCCATCTAGATCTTTTGTGTCATATCAAGGATGAAATAAAGACAAGACACATGGCTCACAAGCCTAATAGAGGAAATTGAATAGGATAAACGTACTAACATCAAGTTAGATGTTAAGACTCGAGGAAAAAAACTGTGGCCAGAGTAAGACTCAAAAAATTGAATTCATACATCCAGGCATGGAAAGATGTACTAGAACCTCCAAAAGACTTACTAGTGGAGAGGAATGAAAGGAGACACAACTAAGCATGTATCCAAGTTCTTAAGCTATCAACAAGTAAAAGCAGAACAATAGAAAATTTATTTGTAATGTTACAACCATCCCTAATCCTGAATGGAAGTGGGATAACATTGCCATGGACTTTGTTAGTGGTTTGCCTAAAACCCAGAAAGGAGAAGATACTATATGAGTTGTAGTGGATCATTTCACTAAAGTCATTTCATGCCAATTCGATCCATAGACCAAGTCAGTAAGTTGGAAAAACCTAATGCAATAGGAGACGAAACCTATGAAATACTTATGGATTATAGTAGAAGTACTTAGAAGAAACCTAAATTTGCTAAGTTTAGGAAAAGATAGTTTCATAACCATGTAGTTTCGACAAGTAGCAGAGGCTATCACAGTGACAGTTACACATACATAAAGCCCTTAGGCTTACCAGATTATTCAAAACCAAACCATTTACTAGAAACCCCTAAGGAAGTACCTACTGAATGAGCATGTACAAATTTCGAGGACAAAATTCTTTTAAGGTAGTTGTAATACATTGAAATTTTGTACTAAATGAAATGAAATGATAAATGAAGTCCAATTCATTTCCAGAATCAATAGGCAAGTTTGAAATTTGCTCAAAAACCTCTCAAGGGATTGAAATTTAAGAAAAGGAACAAAATGAAATGAAGTGAACATCTCGAATGGCCTAGGCATCCAAAATTCATTTTATTTGCACAATTAAGAGTTCATTTACTTAGCACACTTCAAGGAAATTTAAATTACGAAAGGAAATGAGAAAAAACCTAGCTAATTAAAAGATACGAGTTTTTATTAAATTCATGTGAACCCAAAAGTGCTAAAATCAAAGCCAAATAAGACATATTAATTTATTTTAAATTCATGTGGACCCAAAAATGTATGAGCATTGACTCTTTTGGTCTTAACTATAACTATTAAACAAGCAGTTGGTTGAACCATGTAATTTTTTATAATGTTTGATATATATGTCTTATTTGTTGGAATAGTAATTTAAATATTTAGAATGATCTACTAGGCATTGTGTACGGCCTTACTTTTCCTAACTTTTTAGGAAATTGATAAATAAATTCAACATGATGGTCACATAGACAATATTTCCCTTATAATATTTTCTTTAGAGATTTTATTTAATTGTAAAGGCATGTTGGCCCAATTTTATTAATTGATATTTATTCTGCTATAGTAAACAATTTAAGGGTTTTGTATCTTTAATTTTCAATTAATGATACTGAATTTTTATTTCTAATTATCTTATTGAAAAATGTTCACGACTTAATGATACCTAGGGAAACCCAAATATTTGGGATAAAAATGGAAAGAATGAAAATAGAAAGTGACACCGGACACCTCTCGACTAAGTAGTGTAGTCCACGTGTTTACAAAAAATTCGGAGGAGGTATGGTGGTACGTCTTTGCATCCAAACAAAACATTTGAAAACAGATATCTCTTTTTGAAAAACAAACTTTCATAATGATTTTCAACTTCAAAATGGAAGGTAGGGAATTCTAAGTTAACTCAAAGTAAAGGTCTTACTTGATGAGTCAACTCTTTCTAACTCTTTCCCAGTACATCTACTAACAGAGCTTTGATGTCGCCTTTGTAACACCAACCTCCCCCAAATCTTCACAAGCAGACCCACCACTCAGGCAGGAGCTAGGCCAACATTAGTTTATTTCATTCATTCATTTTTAGTCTCAAATCTATAACATCTCTTGAGTAACATTCAATCATAAATATATCTCAATAAAGAACCAACATATCTTAAGAAAATAATTCAATATTATTAATTCAATCAAAATGTACAAAACCCTAAATTATTTATCATAGAAGAATTAATCTCAAATAACTAAATAGGGCCAACATGCCCTAAAAGTTAATAAAATTTATAAGGAAAATATTCTAAGTAACTCTCATGCAGCCTTGATTTATCAATTTAACAAACAATTAAAGAAAAGGGGTGAGCTTAAATCCCAATGGATCATTCTAAGTATTTAAGTCATTATTTTAACAAATAAGACATACATCTCAACCACTTTCAGACATTACATTTTTCAATCAATTTATTGTTTAACAATTATAGTTAAAGACTAAAAGAGGTCAGCTATAACATTCCAACCCCCAAGACATTCGATTAGACTTACCCACAAGGCACGCTGGCCGGAGTTACTTTACAAGTACACAACTTGAATTTCTATTTTAATTACCTTATGCCTTAATAGAATTTAAGAGTACTTAAATCAAATTTAGGAATAAAATTAAATAGGACAATCATACAAGAGATAAAACAAATTCATAAACTTTATTAATTTAATAAAGTTGAGAAAATAACTCAATCTTAAAAAGAAGATATTATAGTGGAATATTCAAAACTTAGGCAACATGCCCTTACATGTAAGTTTCCAAATTTAAAGCCCCATCTAATTTTTAATATTCTTCATGATTCAATTTCTTGAAAAATAAGAAATTAAGGGTGAACATATAGCCCAATGGATCTTTTTAAAACAGCCAAATTACTAATATGGATTAACAAGACACTTAAATACAAGTACATGTAAAATTATTAGGCGTTTCAAACAATATTTTGTTTACAGTTGTAAATTTGACTGAAAGAGTTTCAAGGCCCTTGATATTATTTATCAAAATACCTCCCTTGAGTAAAAATGTATTGCTTATGCCAAGTTTCATTGGATTTAGGACCTAACCCATATTCCAAGTATTTTGGGATATCACCCTTGTGAACTAATCACATATAAAGAACACCCACAGTGACCCTCATGTTCATTGTGACAGTATGTAGTTCTTAACCTCAATATCTTTTATTAAATCTCATACTCATGAATCATAAATAAGATAATTATAGCATGTTTAACACATAAACATTCAAAGCATGAAAACAAACACATAGGATACATCATACTTATAAATAAACCTAAACATGCATAACCTAAGCATGAGATGGTTTTAGAATCAACTAACATGACATACATACAAATCGAAAATTTAAATCATGTTATTCAAACCTAGATGTGCATTCTAAACTGTAATCAAGCATACATGAAAATGGTAGTAAACTAAATAGGTAAAATAGAGATTTGAAAAGTCGCTTCCACCTTAGTTTGCAAAACAGTTATAAGCCTCTAAAATCTGGTAGAACTTTGTTACTCCAAGACTATCAAATACTAAGGGGTTCTTAAGAAAACTCAAGAACTAAGAGGATTGTAAAAAAGGGGGCTAGAGAAAATCAAGAGAGACTAGTATGCTCTTGCTTTGGGACAGAAAATAATGAGAGAATAAGGGGTCCTTATATAGGGTTTGAGTGGGTGAGAATTAGTAACTTTGGTTGGCTAGTCAATTGGCAACTTTCCAATTTCTTGTATGCACATGAATTAGAGTTTATTCCTTTTTCTTGTGTGCACTAGTAGAATTTTCTAATTCTTCTCATTCAAATTCATTTCAATGTCTCACAAAAGGAAACATTATATGAGTATATATAATAGTACTAGAATCTGTATTGTATACCATGGATTAATAGTTTAATGTATTAATTAGACTTACTGATTATTTGATGCATTAAATAAACTTATAAATTTTTCTTTGCAACTCACAATATAGCCTAATATATTAAAAATTCCTTCTAAATTTCCTGAAACCCATATATATATATATATTATTTCTTTATTTATTTATGCACATATGTATGCATATACATTAATATGAGCTTGCTATAATGTAATATGTTAGAAATCATTATTCTATAATTGGAACCTTGTGAATAATAGCGTAACACATCCTCATTTATTGAATTTATTATCACATGAATATTTATTAATAAATCATCATTTACCAGTAAACAATTAATCAAAATATGTATTTTATTTCACTTTCCAAAATATAAATTTTCTATTATTTACTTAGCATGTATATTTATTAATATTAGCTTGCTATATTTTTTTTTTGTTTGCATAGTATGTTGACATAACATAGTTTAACGTATTAAATAAACTTAATGATTATTTAATGTATTAACTAAACTTACTAATTTCTACAATTCCTATTTTCTTTGATTTTGGATCATTTCTGTTTCATTTATTTTGGCTTTATACATATATATTAATTTCTTTTGTCATTTTAGCTACACATTAAAAATATCACTAGCATTTCCACTTAATTGTAAAGAGTCAATTTATCTTCATTTATTTAATTTTATACAAATTTTCATGTTGTTATTTGATAATTGAATTATATGATATTGCTACTAGAATTTCACAGTTTTCTTTAAAATTATTTTATTCAAATAAATTCTTCTAATTTCTATTTAATTTCAATAATTAATGTTTTATTCAAAATTTTGGGTGTTATAACCTACTCTCCTTAAAAAAATTTCGTCTAATTTGTACATATTCAGGGGTTCCTAGGGAATAGATGTCGGTACTTGGTCTTCATTTCACTTTTAGCTCCCAAGTAGCTTCTTCTATCTCGTGATGATTCTATAGTACCTTTACTAAGGGAATATCCTTAGTTCTCAAGTTTTGTACCTTATGATTAAGGATTTTAATTGTTGCTTTTTCATACATGGCATCATCTTGGATATTCACTTCCTCCTAGTGGATTATGTGTGAGGGATCCAGTTCATACTTTCTTAGCATTGACATGTGGAACACCTTGTGAGCTGAAGTCATCCAGTTTGGTAGATCCAACTCATAAGAACATTTTCTAAATCTTCGAAGTATCTCAAAGGGTCCGACAAATCTCGGTTATAGCTTCCCCTTGAATTTGAACCTTTGGATACGCTTTTGAGGACTAATTTTTAGAAACACTTTGGTACCCACATGGAACTCTAGAAGTTTCATTCTCTTGCTAACGTAGCACTTTTGACGACTCTAAGCTAATGCTAGTCTCTTCTATATTAGTTTTACTTGGTTATTCATTTCTTCCACCAAGTCTAGCCCAATCAGTACATAATCTCCATGCTTAACCTGGTGAGTTGGCGATCTGTAGGGTCTTCAAAAAAGAGCCTCAAACGAATCCATCTTAATACTTGCTTGTTAACTATTGTTACAGACAAACTTTGCTAAGTATAAGTAGTTGTTCCACTTCCCTTTAAAGTCGAGGACACAATATCTTCACATGTCCTCTATGGTTTGGAAAACACTCCCAGACTGGCCATCTGTCTAAGGGTGAAAAGTAGTGTTCATGGTGAGTTTAGTGCCCAACTCCTTCTGGAGACTCTGCCAAAACTGAGAGGTGAGGCTAGAGTCTCTTTCAGATAGAATAGTATTAGGGACACCATGAAGTCTTAATATTTCCTTCACATAGAGTGCTCCAAGTTTACTCACTTGGTCTATGGATCTAATTGGTAGGAAATGAGCCACCTTAGTGAGACAATCCATAATCACCCAAATGGTGTCTTCTGTTTTTGGTTTCTAGGTAAACCATCGACGAAGTCCTTGGTAATGTTATCCAACCTTCATTCAAGGATAAGGTGTGTTTGTAACATGTCAAAGGGTTTCTGGTGTTCTACTTTCCTTTGTTACCTTAGAGACATACTTAGCCATGTCTCTCTTCATTCTTCTCCACTAGTAAGTCTTTTTGAGTTTTTGGTACATCTCATCTCCATGTAGATGCATCGTATACTTGGTCTAATGAGCCTCATCCAGTATGGTTTACTTTATTTTTCCATTCTGAGGTACACAGATCCTTTCACCAAGTCTTAGTATATTTTCCATTCTGAGGTACACAGATCCTTTCCCGGAGATCGTCGAGTTGAGACTTTAATTCGATCCGTTTTACTTGTGCCATTCTGTAGGGAGGTATGGCTCAAATCATTTCTTTCTTGTTCAATTGGACGAAATCTTCTTGTAGCTTGCTCAAAGGTTGCTTTTGAAAATAACTTTTCATAAAAGATCTCCGTAAATTTCACCTAGCTCATAGCACCAATATCCATATTAGGGTCCGTCCTCATCATATGCCACAAACTTTTGGTAGGTCCATTGAAGTGGTGTGCGGCCAGTGCCATCTTTCTTGACCCAGTTACCTTCAACACATTCAGATGCTCCTCCATCTTTTGATATAGTGGTCCACCATGATACAGTTAGCTGTTCCTCCAAAATGTGGAGGGTGAAACTTCTGTCGCTCCATCAACATCTTCCTTTTGTTCTCATCATCCAAATCCTCCTGAGTCCTCTGACGTTCAGGAGCTAGGGCCACAGGTGCTAGCTACTAAATTAGGATGGCTTTAGATACTTGAGACTGAGGTACTATTGGAGGGAGTATCTCGGGTAGAGCCTTCATTAGTTGATCCATAACCTTCCGAGCAATGTCATCCATCATATTCTCCATTCGGACCTCCATGCCAACAGGTATTTCCTAATCCCTCTGCTCTGTCTTATTAGAAGTGGTGGATCAAGTTGCATATCTTTTTATTCGAGCCATTGTTTACAAATCGAGTAGAATGTCAATATTTCTCAAACATTCATACTATCATGCATATAGATTCATGTCTCTAGGATCTTGATTTGTTCAGTGGCTTAACAATTTATGTTGTTAGGGTTTCTTTTTTTGGGTACAAGATTTGGTTTCATGTGACATACATATACACAAATCAAGTATGTTTTTGGAATAATCATACAAGTTCACGCTAACAACGAAAAATTTTGGGCTTCCATGTAAGCTTCCAGGTTCAGGTGTCCCATACCACTCTGCCCCTTCCACTTAGACTTTCACTTAGAATATTACCATACCCAAACAATTTTACAAATGTCTTGATAACTAAGGTTTCTCAAGCCCACTATACCTGACCGTCCCATACCAGCCAAGCATAGAAAAATAAGTTCTTTCAAAATTATTGATCATTCACCAAACATGGTTTGTCATTCTCCGAGTCTAGGCTTCCTCCATACCCCTAAATTCATATTCATCCTATACCACATAGAAACCAAAGATATAGAATCTTTCTAATCTCATGTCTTTACCAAATAATAATTCTTTTCCCACACATTTTTGGTTCTAACCTATGTCCTAAATTTTTATGCTTTTGATCCACTGTGCCACCCTTGGCTACACCCATATTTTTACCTAAGGTCTCTTTCCTTGACTTAGGGTTTCAGTCTGGTTGACTCACAACCTTTGTCTAGTAAAGATACGATCTTGGGAATCTTTTTCAACTTCTATTCAATTTCTTACCCAAATTTTCTATGACACCCTAGTTTTCGGTCCTTGATTTCTGTCACATTTGTCATGCGTGATAGACGCGCCATTAAATGTCTGCACATACATCATCTACCAAGAACTGGGATTTATTTTTCTCACATTCAATTTATCATTAAATAAAAGCCGAACATACAGAACTCATATACATATATAATAAACCTCTTGGACTTACCAAGAAGTAACACCTAGAAAACATGCAGCGCTCTTCAACAGTTAAACCGTTAATTTCTACATTTAAATTTAAATAAATGTGGACAAGTTTCTAACCAAAATATCCAAACATGGCTTATTTGGTTGAAGTGTAAACCATGAAGACAAATTAATAACTCAAAACTAATCTAGAAGGCCATAAACCCAGGCTGAACTAATTACCCAACAAAATAACTTTGATAACAACCTCACCAATGAGGTTTGCAGCTCCTATTGTACTATGTACTATTATCAAAACAAACCGCCTCACGGATCACCTGAAATGAAAATGTGGGGTAAGCTAAAGAGCCTAGTGGATCATACACAGTACATTAATAGCATTATTTAAATCAAACACTAAACATGCAAACATATCATTCATTATGCATTTCAAACATTTAGTTATCATCATTCATTAATTAGACTAAAGGGTCTAACTCTGGTATTCTCTCATTATTATCATGTTGAAAAAGATGAGGAAAATGCATTTTGTGCTAGATTCTAATGGGATAGGGGCACACCCATCACCCAACTCGGGAACTAGGGTCACACCCATTGCTCCATCACCAAAGAACTAGGGTCACACCCATAGTTATATCACTGGGAACTAGGGATAAAACCATCGTTCCTTATTGCGAGAATACCCACAATAATTCCCTATGGACCACTATGATGATACTTGGTTCAACTCTAAATTTATCATTGCTTTTGTATCAGTAGACATTTCATTTCAAGCATGATTATCAATTTATCATGTATAAGGCATCATTATCCAAACAATGCAATCATTTTGATCATCTTATTGATTCATAAATAACACAATAATCATGTTAAGTGATAAAGCATTGTAAACACTAAAGATGGACATATAACTTATGTTATTCTAGCATTCATGCATTCATGTCATTCATAAATAATATAAACACATCCGAGCATACTTGTAAGCATTAAAATTGAAATAATACTAGGGAGCAAGTTAATCACTTTCACCTTTATATCTTATTCCCTTGGGCATTTGTTTTGCACTATATTATCCTTGTCTTTCAATGCACGGGATTCAAAACCACATTACATGAGGTTGAAACATTTCCAAGGTCTCTTAAATCATAATGTAATGGTTCACTAACATTGATATCGTAAGGTGGACACATCCCACCATATTTTTCCTCTAATTATTGTAGTCAGTTGTTAGTTATCGTGGTAACCAGTGGGTTCGTGTGTTCATGCTTTCATGTGCATTGTCTCACTCATGTTTTTTCCATGTGTTTAATACTCAAATACATGCACAACAAGCTTAAAACACACATTAAACAAAAGAAGTCTTTATACCTAAGGGTTCTTCACGTTTCCTCTTTATTTCTCACCAAAACAAGGTTTTGCAACCCTCGAATCACTCAAACTAAAAAGAAAAACATGTTTACACTTAGGAAAATAATTCACAATGCTAATAACTCAAGATTTCAAGTGGGTTTCGTGATTTTACCTGAACAAAATGATTTGGAACAATGCCTCAACTAATTTTCCTTCATGTTTAGGTTGTTCTTCAAGAATCTAGGCTTTCGGAATCAATGGAAAACAACTTAAACAAATAAAAATCTGTCCAGATTGGTAGGGAAGGGAAGAAAATTTAATTGTTGACAACTAGTATTGATTCTTAGGATTACAATGACGATAGAGTTTTTTGACACACTATTCATACTTATATAATTCACGCATTACTGTGGTAACTTGAAGGATTACCGCAGTAACCTGAACCCTATTTTTATGCATTTTAGTTGGATTATCATGGTAATCACATGAATGACCGCAATATCTAGAATGTTGTGATTTTGATTTTTTTCAGGGTTTGAGTTTAATGACTGCGATAAACACACGAATGATCACGACAACTAGTAGATGGTTACTATGTGGAATTCCATGCTTTACTCCAGTTTGCCAATTCTTTTGCACATTGATTAAACATCTCTTAAACCATGTTTTCATGAGTTTTCCAAGGTTTATTATGCTTGAATTATTTTTATTTAAATTTATCAAATCTCTACAAAATTTTTGGGGTATTGCAACTTATCCCCCTTAAAAGAATTTTGTCCTCAAAATTAAAAGGAGTGAGTTACCTATATGATACTGTTATATCAGATTTTTTGGTCAAGAGATCTGGGTGCTTCATCTGCATCTCACTTTCTAACTCTCATGTCGCCTCTTCCATATCATGATGTCTTCATATTACCTTAACTAGAGGAATGTCCTTGGTCTTGAGACTCTGCACCTTACGATCCAATATCCAGATTGTTGATTCCTCGTAAGTCCCATTGTCCCTTACTATCGTATTTTTGTAGCATCGACACATAGAATATGTTATGGATCGAGGACATCTTATTAGGCAATTCTAGTTCATAGGCACATTTACCAACCTGTCTGAGTATCTCGAATGGACTGATAAATTTAGGTGATAATTTTTCCTTGATCGCAAAATGCTTAATTCCTTTCTGAGTGCTGACCCTCACGAAAACTCTGCCACCTGGTTCGACTTCTAAAGGTCTTTTTTTTTCTTGTCTACATATATTTTCTTCCTACTTTGAGATGTGGTTAACCTTTTTTGGCTTTGTTTTACTTGTTTATTCATTTTTTGCACTAGGTTAATCCGTATGAGTACATGGTGCTCAAAGTTTACATAATATGATAGTGATCGACAGTAGAGCACTTCGTATGGAGCCATTTGTGTGATCGCTTGTTAACCGTCATTATAGGCGAACTTTGCCAAGTGTAAGCCCTTGCTCTAATTTCCCTTGAAGTCAAGAAAACATGCTCTCAACATGTCTTCCAATATCTATATAACCCTCTCAGACTATCCATCTATCTGAAGATGGAATGCAGTGCTCATAGTAAGTCTACTACCGAGTTCCTTCTATAGGCTCTGCCAGAACTGTGATTTGAATCTTGAATCTCTGTCTGACATAATGGTTTTAGGTACTCCATGTAGCCTTACTTTCTCCTTAACATATAGCTCTCCAAGCTTTCCAACTGAATATATAGATCGTATGGGTAAGAAGTAACCTACCTTCGTGAAACAATCTACAATCACCCATACTATGTCTCTTCCCTTCTAATTCTTAGGTAAGCCACTAACAAAATCCATAGCAGTGGTGTCCCACTTCCACTCAGGAATTGGAAGTTGTTGTAATATCCCTGAAGATTCTATGTTCTGCCTTCACTTACTGACACGTCAAACACTTAGAAACATATTTGGCAATGTCTCTCTTCAAGTCTTTCCACCAATACACTTTTCAGATATTCTGGTACATCTTATCACCTCCTAGATGTATAGTTTACTTGGTCTGATGAACCTCATCTAAGATGGTTTTTGCTTTGCCCACTCTCAGGAATACAAATTATATCCCCAAGTTTGACAATATCCTCTACATCAATTTTAAAATCTAAGTGCTTCCCTAGCTTGGCACCCTCATTCAATTCATTAATCTATTTATCCCCTTTTTGTTCATCTCTTATCTAAAGTAAGTGTAACATCTCGAAAAGTTTATATGAAATTTGAATTTTTACTTAGAAAATTATATAGAATTGACAAATTGGCAAATCCTTGTTAACCAAATGAGGAATAAAAAACCAATTTAAGGGATTTTTGGAAGAAAAAATATGATTATAATGCATCATATGGGATATCATAGCCAAAAATACAAGGATATGTGCAATTTTTGATGAAAATAGGATTAGAAAGTCAATTGGGATCGAGATTTGAAAAAAAAAATCTGAAAAGAAAGCAAGAAATTCAGTTGAAAAATCAAAAACAAACTCAAAATGTTGTGAAACGTAGATCTAGGATCTGATCAAAATGTTGCGTAACTCGAGGAAGATCAAATGGCCAAAATGAGATTCGTTGATCACGAAATCGGATCCACACACTGTGATCGAGGATCATCAACGGTCGAGATCGAAGCTACGTCGAGAGATTGCGAATAATGCTGCACTCGAGGACCATCAGACGGACCAGATCAAAGCCATGTCATATAATCGCAAATAGTGCTACGCTCAAGGATCATTCGACGATCCAGATCAAAGTCATTTTGATTAAGATCACGATCATTGATGCGCTCGAGGAAATCCTACGGCTGTGGTAAAAAATCCTAATTCTGTTGATTTATCTGAGATTAATCCAACGGTTCTTATTAGATTTGCACGCGTGTCTCAGCAAAAATATAAGGAACCAGATAAAACCAAAAATTTAAATTACAAAAATTACCAAAAAATTAACAAAAAATACGAAAAAAAGTTTGAAAAATCTGAAAAAAATAGTTTCTAATTCTGAAAAATATTTGTAAAATCCAGAAAATATTCGAAAAATACTCATTTTGCTCCAAAAATTAGAAAGTACGAAATTAGGTAGAATTAGGGTATTTTATTCATAGAAGGACACAAAAATTTCTATTTTCTTCTCTTGAAAAACCTATATAAACCGCCCTGGGCTCATAATTTCATTCATTCCAAAAAATAAGAGTTGAATGCTCCTCTTGTTTTCTCAAAGCCTTGTTTTTGGCATCTTTTCCATCTTCCCTTCTTGTGTGTATGTGAAGTTCTCGAATTGGGAAATTAAATTAGACGATCGTCATTGGCACTAGTACGCGGGGTGGAATTGCTGTCGAAATTTTGGAAGAAAACCGTCACAAGGTGGAAATGATTTTTAGAATACCCTTTTGTTCTTATTTGAATTCATGGCATGATCATTGTTGTGTGTTTTGCACTGAATTCAAAGATTTTCAACTTTAGTTCTACAATTTTACATGTTTATTTCAATATTTCAGTTTTGATTCGTGTTTGAGAAATCATATCATTTATGCCATGTTAGTATTATGCTTAGGCTTTTCAATTAAAGTACGATGCATGTTTTATGAGGTTTTCATGAATCGACTATATATATTCTTAATTTTAGTTTGACTTCATATTCTGAAGTTTAATTAATGAGATCATGATATGAGAATTAATCAAAGACAATGGAGATAATAACTACGTACCATCATAGTGGTCATGGCGACACTATGGATGTTCTTTTCATATGAGTTAGGTCATATGGTTTTTCAGACCTAAGTACTTGAGGGTTGTGTACCGCTGGTGGGTCACCATGTGTAACGGGTTGATGCCGACACGTGCCACTAACGGGTTGATGCCGAGTAGGCCCTATTTACTTAGTTACGAACATCAAGGGATTAAAGGCCCTTTTGGTCTTAGACTCGACTTAAATAAATGGTTATTTAAAACGCCTAATGATTGCAAGTGTTTGAATTCTGATTGTGTTACGAGTTTGAATATGAAAGATGGTTGTTCGAAAAGGATCCACTGGGCTATGTGCTCATTCTTCCTTTCTTATTTTTCAGGAACATGAACCCATGGAGCAGTTGAATATAGATAGTCTTTAGAAAGTTTGTATAGTATTATATTTTAAAAAATTTTTAAGGGCATGTTGCCCAAAGTTTTCATGTTCTTCTACTGAAAAGTATTTCAAAGTCTTCCACTGTAATTATTAGTTCTTTTGAAGAGTTTAGAACTTTCAATTTCTATTATGAATAAAATAGTTTGAATTTCTTTATTTCTTTTAATTTGCCAAGATTATATTGAAAGTTTTGTATTCTTGAATTTAATACAAAGGGATGAAATATTGAAAAGAAAAGAACAAGTGTGTGTCGCTTGTAATGTAGCACAAGCCTGACCCGCCGTTTTGTTAAGTCCACTGTCAAGAGAACGATGGCAATGTACACTACTTAAAGATACAGGGTTTGGGGAGTTGCAAAGGTGGTATCAAAGCCTGGGCATTATTTGCTGGGCTAAGAACAGAAAGTTTCTTCTGCCAAGTGTGGTATCAGAGCCTAGGTTTTAGGTCCCTTGGGCTAGAAATAGAAAGTTAAGCCTAAACATGTGCTGATTAAGCTAGAAATAGAAAGTCAAACATTAGTTGCTTGACAAGAATCAGAAACCCAAATTAGGGTTTGCAACACCCCAACCGCCGTATCTCTTAAGCAGTGTACATTGCCACTGTTCCTTTTAACAGTGGACTTAACAAATGGTGGGTCGGGCCAATGCTACATTACAAGCAACACACTTGTTCTTTTCTTTTCAATATCTCATGCCTTTGTACAAAATTCAAGAATACAAAACTTTCAATAAAATCAAGGCAAATTAAAAGAGATAAAGAAATTCAAACTATTTTATTCATAATAGAAATTGAGAGTACTAAACTCTAAAAAAAAAAATTAATAATTACAGCGGAAGACTTCAAAATACTTTTCAATAGAAAAACATAAAAACTATTGGCAACATGCCCTAAAAATAAAAAATAAAAAATTATAATGTTGTAGACACTTTCTAAGAGCTATCTATAATCAACGGCTCCATGGGTTCATGTTCCTGAAAAATAAGAAAGGAAGAGTGAGCACATAGCCCGGTGGATCCTTTTCGAACAACCATCTTTCATGTTCAAACTCATAACACAATCATAATTCAAACACTTGCAATCATTAGGCATTTCAAACAGCAATTTGTTTAAGTCGAGTCTAAGACCGAAAGGGTTTTTAATCCCTTGATGTTCTTAACGAAGTAAATAGGGCCCAATCAGCATCAACCCGTTAGTGGCACGTGTCAGCATCAACCTATTATACATAGTGACCCACCAATGGTACACAACCCTCAAGTATATAGGTCTGAAAACCATATGAATTAACTCATATAAAAAGAACATCCATAGTGTCGCCATGACCACTATGATGGTACGTGGCTATTATCTCCATCGTCTTTGATTAATTCTCATATCACGATCTCATAAAATAAACTTCAAAATATAAAGTCAAACTAAAATTCAGAATATACATAGTCGATTCAAGAAACACTCATAAAACATGCATCATACTTTAATTTAAAAGCCTAAGCATGATACTAACATGGCATGGATGATATGATTTCTCAAACATGAATCAAAACTGAAATACTAAAATAAACATGTAAAGTTCTAGAATTGAAGTTGAAAAATCTTTGAATTCAGTGAAAACACACAATAATGAGCATGCCATAAATTCGAATAAGAATAGAATGGTGTTTTAGAAATCACTCCCATCTTGTGACGCTTTCTTCCGAAATTTCGACAGCAATTCTCCCGCGTACTAGTGCCCATGAAGATCACCCAACTTATTTTTCCAAATTGAGAGAAGAACTTCACACACACACAATAAGGGAAAGATGGAAAAGGTGCCAAGAAGAAGGCTTTGAGAAAACAAGAGGAGCAATCAACTCTTATTTTTTTGAAATAAATGAAATTATGAGCCAAGGGGTTTATATAGGTTTTCCAAGGAAAGAAAATAGAAAGTTTTGAGTTCTTGGAGTAAAACACCTAATTAGTCTACAATTCAGTACTTTCAAATTTTTGGAGCAAAATGAGTATTTTTAGGAGTTTTTTTGAATTTTAGAAATATTTTTTGAATTTTAGAAATGTTTTTTTAGAATTTAGAAACTATTTTTTTAGAATTTTCAAAAATTTTTTGTATTTTTTGTTAATTTTTCATTAATTTTTGGATTTTATTGGGTTCCTCGGATTTTCCTCGAGACACGCGTTCGAATCTGATCAAAACCGTTGGATTAATCTCCGATAAATCAACAGAATTTGGATTATTGATCACACTGGTTGGATTTCCACGAGCACATCAACAACGCGATCTAATCAAAACGGCTTTGATCTGGACCGTCCGATGATCCTCGAGCGTAGCATTGTTCACGATTATATAACACGTCTTTGATCTGGTCCATCCGATGGTCCTTAAGCACAGCATTTTTCGTGATATCTCAACTCGGCTTCAATCTCGACCGTTGATGATCCTAGATCATGGTGTGCGGATCTGATTTTGTGATCAAGGAATCTCGTTTTGGCCGCTTGATCTTCCTCGAGTTACGCATGCAGATCTGTGGCCGTTCGATCTTTCTAATTCGGTGCTCTCGTGCGTATGTGTGAATTTGATCTTGGCCGTAGGATGGTGAGATCAGATTATAAATCTATGGTTCACAGTATTGTGAGTTTGTTTTTGATTTTTCAATCTTGCTTTCTTTTCAGATTTTTGCCAAATCTTGATCCCGATTGACTTTTTAATCCTTGTATTTTTGGCTATGATATCCCATTTTATGCATTATAATCATATTTTTCTTCCAAAAGTCCCTTAAATTGGTTTTTATCCCTCATTTGGCTAACTAGGACTTGCCAAAATTCTCATTCGTCAATTCTGTATAATTTTCTAAGTAAAACTTCAAATTTCCTATAAAATTTTTGAGATGTTACAGGGTTTCACCTTGAATTGAAATGAATTTAGAATGCCCTACCTTCTATTTTTGAAGTTGATGAATGTTTTAGAAAGTGTTTTCAAAAAGGAAAAATATATTTTGAAATGTTTTGTTTGGATACAAAGACTAAAAGTTGAGTTGATAGTGGGTAATCCTTGTCTCGAGTAAAGCTAAACATTGAAAGGGAGGTGACTTATCCAGCCTTAGAAAGCGCAGTTGCTAAGCAGACTTTGGTCTCGCTGCCCGATTTGGAGGTTGTCCAACTAGTTCACATGAGTGGTATGAGTTGAAGAACACCCTTACTTTCTATTAAAGAAAATAAGAAGGTTGGAAATTAGGGAAGGTAATTGATTAGAAGTCAAAAAAAAGATGCCAAAGGTGGTATCTTGGCCAACTAGAACTGAACCCTAGGTCCAGGGAAAAGACCTTAGGTAGAAATGGGTGTAGCCATGGGTGGCACAGTGGATCAAAAGCATAAAACACTAGGGCATAGGCTAGAGACGAAAACTTGTGCGAAAATAGAAAATTGTTTGATCAGGACATGAAACCGGGAAGCTTTTGTATCTTTTGGTTTCTATGTCGTATGGGATGCATATGAATTCGGAAGTATGGAGGAAGCCTCGACTAGGAGACTAATGGACCATATGTGGTGAATGATCAGTAACTCTGGCAGAACAGGTTTCTCTATGCTCGCTGGTATGGGACGGTGGAGTATAGTGGGCTCAGGAACCTTAGTTATTGAGACATTTACGAAATTGTTTGGGTGCAGCTTTGTTCTGAGTAAAAGCCTAAGTGGAAGGGGTAGAGTGGTATGGGACACTTGAACCTGAAAGCTTAGGTGGAAGCTTGGAACCTTGCTGTGCTAGCGTGATTGTATGATTATGTGATATGCATGCTTTATTGTTTATTTGCTTTAAGACCAAATCCTGTACCCATGCATGAAAAGAACCTAGGAGAAAGACTTTAGGCCTCTGAATGAATTGAGAACGTAGAAACTAAATCTAGAGCCACGATAGCACAAATATTTGACACATACTGACACTTTGTTCAATTTTACAAGAAAATGGCTGGAGCTAGAAGGTACATAACTTGATCCACCAACTCTGAGAAGACTAAATAACAAGAGCATGAACTGCCTGCTGGGATGAAGGCACAGATAGAGGCACGAATGGAAGCACGAATGGAGGCACAGATGGAAGCCATGATGAGTAAAATGTCATAGAGGGTACTAGATCAACTGAGAAGGACACTTCCACAAATAATCCCTCAGATGGCTCCGCAGCCTCAAGCACATGAGCCTATTTCAGTCCAAGTCCCAGCACCAGTACCTCAGGAACGTCAAAGGAATCTAGAGGATGTGGAAGATGAAAGACAGAAGAAGATGCTGCTAGATTTGCAAAGGCTCCACCCTCCCTCATTTGATTTTACTACCGGCTGCATCTCTGCTAATCACTGGTACCAGGAGATGGAGGAGTTACTAAATGTTCTAAAGGTAACAGGTTCAAGTCGAGTGGCACTAGCCACACACCAATTCAAAGGAACAGCACGTGGATGGTGGAGAATGATGCCGATGGATCCCAAAACTGACGTTGCGACCATGACTTGGGAAGAGTTTAGAGAAAAGTTTAATGACAAATTATTTTCGGAGGAAACTCTCAAAAAGTTGCAAGTAGACTTCGTGAGACTCAATCAAAGGGATCTCACAATAACTGAATACGAGAGGAAATTTACTGAGCTGGCTAAATTCTCTCAAGAATTGATCTAGGAAGAAAAGATCAAAGCCAACAAATTTGCAAAGGGTGTCAAGATCGAGATCCGAAAGTTTATTATGACATTGGGCTTCCGAAACTATAAGGAAGTTGTTTAACGGGCCCTAATTCTGGAACAAGAGCTCAACCTAGAGCGAAAGTTGAGGGAAAAGAACAAGAAGCCTGGGAATGAAATAACCAAGGGGCTCAGAAGAAAAGTAAGAACGGTGGGAACGCACCACAGAAACAGGGACAGAACAAGGATGAGGTAAGAGAGTAGGCTAAGAGGCTAGGATTGTGCTTTGTATGCAGACAAAGGGGGTATCTTGCTAAAAATTGCCCAAAAGCATCAGTTCAGGTTTCCAAACAACAACAGCAACAACAAAACACCTAGGGAGGAGGTCAGAATGGGTGCCCTCAAGCCAAATAGAATCAGAATGCCAATCAGGGGCAAAACGAAGGTCATGGTCAGAACTAGGCTAGAGTGTTTGCAGTTGAGGCTTAGGAAGACCAGGTCCTTGCAATGGAAGGTACGTTTTTATTATTCAATGTTGTTGTTAAACTATTATTTGACTCAGGTGCCTTTAAATCCTTTATTTCTGAAGAACTATTTGATAGGTTACAACTTGTGATGAAAACACTACCTGTAACTTTGAACGTGTCCACACCAATCGGGACCACAGTGACTTCAAAAGGAATGTGTAGTTGTGACCTAAGGTTTGGGGATAAACTCTTAATAGTTGACCTATATACCCTACCTTTCTATGTCTATGATGTAATCTTGGGGATGAATTGGTTAGATTAGTACCAGGCCCAGATAGATTGTCCTAAGAGACGGGTCACTATAACATTACCTTCTAGGGAGATCTTTAAAATCTACGGGGATATGCAGAGACTACCAAGAAGTCTAACCCTAGCCTTGCTGAATTGCTTGAAGCAGACAGATGAGTTTGAGGAACTCTCAGAAGAAGAGCCTATGGAGCCAAAGAAGATACAAGACTTAGCAGTGGTTAGGAAGTACGAGGATGTGTTCCCAGATAACTTACCCAGACTACGACCTGCTAGAGAGTTAGAGTTCAAGATCGAACTTCACCCTAGAACCAACCCTATAGCCATACCTCCTTATAAGATGGCGCCCGCAGAACTAATTGAACTAAAAACTCAACTGGATGAGCTCAAAGTGAATCACCTTAGGAAACTCCAGTGTTGTTCATGAAGAAGAAGGATGGTTCTATGAGACTTTGTGTCGACTACTGGAAGTTGAATCAAGCTACAGTAAAGAATAAATATCTTTTACCAAGGATTGATGACCTATTTGATCAATTATAATGAGCCACTCATTTCCCTAAAATTGATCTTAGGTCGGGTTATCATCAGCTGAGAATCATTGAGTCTGACATATACAACATTGCCTTCAGAACAAGATATGGACACTTTGAGCTCACCGTGATGCCATTTGGTTTGATGTAACACCCCAACCCCCATGTTTCTTTGATTTGAGTGTTGGACCTAACCACCATTCTTTTTGACAGTGAACTTAACCAATATGTGGGTTGGGTCCGTGCTACTTTACAAGTGACACACACTTGACATTCCATTTTTCAATATCTCATGTCTATGAGTGATTTAAAGAATATATCTTTTCA
>JAJIYU010001707.1:0-34581 GCA_030144865.1 Tinospora cordifolia
ATTATTATTATTATTATTATTATTATTATTATTATTATTATTATTATTATTATTATTATTATTATTATTATTATTATTATTATTATTTGTTTTAGTGAAAATAGCAACAAAAAGAATTTTTTGTTACTAAAAAATAATATTTAGCAAAAAATTTATGTTGTTGCAGAATACTTTGTTGCTAAATATCAAACTTTGTGTAGTGTTAACTCACAACATTAATTATATATCTTTAGCTAAATGAAAAGTCACTAGAGAATGTTAAATTAACTATTACCATTACATGTCTTTTATGTAAAATAGATAAATATTTCGAGACATTCATCATCATTCATTTAGAAAGGTAACAAAGACTCTACTTATGAGTTAGGCCTTATTTTTTATTAAATTTTCTGAACTATGTATACTCAACCCATTCATTCATACTCATGCCAACACCGCATTCAAGTCGTCTTGCTCCTCTTCGATCTCCTTTTTCTTTTTCTTCAATATTGAAAAATTATATGCATTCGTGGGTCTACAAATCACATTAGAAGATTACAAGCCGACTATAAAACCCTATTCAATAAGTGAAATGCATTAATTGTGTACTTCCAACTTCGTAGTAATGGTCGAAGTAGGGGCAATTGCTTATTCTTAATACTAGCATTCTTGAGACCAAATAGTCGACTGAAAAAGGGAAAAAGCTTTCTATTGCCAGTTCTCTTCTAATTGAATTCTCTGAATAGCAAGCATCCTTAAAATAAGATTCAAACTCAACACTTCTTGAGATTTTAAGAAGAGTTACTCTTCGAAAAGCACAATATGATAAAGATGTAAGCTATGTTAAAGTTCAGTTATTGTTTGTCGTTGACTTTGATGATTTAATCAATGTAGGAGGAATGAGAGGCAGTGATTTACCTTGTGGCAAATGTTGGCGACAGTGACTTAACAAAATAGGAATGAATAGATGTATGAATAGTACATTACTAGATCTATTCATATTTATGGTTATGAATGTTGCAATTATATTTAGTTAATTTAATATATTTATAGTTGTAGGAGACAATATCTATATTATGAGCACCATGAACAACTTTGTCCATTTGGGTTTTTTTTTTCTTTTTAAGGAGGAAAAAAAATTGCTAAAATGATGTACTTGACACGATGCCAAGTCTACAACTAAGAAAAAGGGGGCAACATTTAAAAAAAAATTGTTAAAAAGAAAGCATACAGAGAAACTAAATATTTTGTGTTTTATAGTCCTTTCCTAATTTAAATGGAAAAAGTTTCTCTTTTATTTCAAGCATAAGAGTAATATCATAAATACCATCAAAAGCACTACCGTTGCAAAACAACAATATTGTTGCAAATAAGTAGGATCATCTAATAAATTTATTTCAGCTACCTACTGATGATCCTAAAGCAGGCGATGCGTTTAGGTAGGTTGATTAATTACAGTTAAACAGTTGGATAAGAAGCATCCATGGCAATGCCACACTTCCCTTCCTTTGCATCAACATCTTTTACAATCTTCATGTATCCTTTATCACCCCAGCTGGTTCCCCACGAGTTCTTAACCAACCAGTACTTAATCCCATTTTCACTCACTCCGTAACCCACCGCCGTAACACCATGATCGAGATCGGTGCCACAGGTTCCGTTATATATACCACTGGAGTAGAACATGAAGTCGCCATCAGCGGCAACAGCGACCGAAACAGGTTGGTTAGCCACAGCTTTCATCAACGAAGCCTCACTGTTTTCTGGAACATTCTCGTAGCCACTGATGCGGGCCACATGGTTTGATGCTTTTGTGGTTTGACAAGTTCCATCTCTTGCTTTGTAAGGATAGTCGTCTGTGCTCGTGATGCCTCCGTTTTGTATGATGAATTTGAAGGCATTTTCCATGAAACCCCCCATGCAGCCTTCATCCGTGCCGTGTCTGTCGCAGTCGACTAGTTCTTGCTCTGATAAGGAAATTGACCAACGGCTAGAAATTTGGGTTATACCTTCCACTGCTCCAATGGCTGAGAATGCCCAGCAACTACCTATGCATCTCATGCAAAATTTTTGCGTTAATTCCATATAATCATGTTAACAATTTGCTGCTCTAGTTACTAGCCTTTTAAGAATTTGAATTGTCTCGTGTATGACGCATGATTTCTACGAGCATTAAATAAAAACTAATAAATTAATAAATAACTTCATCATATTAATCCTCCAATTTAATTATAAGCTATGTATCAACATATGTTTCTACTAATCCATGTGTGTCTTAGCTTATATTTATTGTTCTCCCTCTATCAACAAGCTTCTAGGCTTAATGGTATGTGGTTTCTGTTAATTGGATTCAAAAATTGTTAAGACTTCGATGGTCCAAGCCTATATAGCCCAAATATAGGTCACTTGTAAAAGATACAAATTTCAAGGCAAAAAAAAAAGGGTCAAAAAGAAAAATTTAAAAAAAAAAAAAAATTGTAACTTGAGGAACTTGGATCAGCATAGAGTTCTGTACTTTGGAACTCTTAAAGCACCAGACAGATTTGAGCGTCTCCATAGTCCCTACTCATCCAAAAGTTTGAGAATAACAACATGAGCTCAAGATCCTCAGTCTGCCTTTCTTCAATTTGTTCAAGAATATATATATATATATATATTATGAGCAAATTAAAATCAGTTTCTTTTACATGAATTTTAACTTTAAAAGGACTTGTATATATATGTTATATCTTGGTCGAAACTTGTCATATCTAATTTTCTTCCTCCATATACATTTACAACCATGATATTACTTATATAGTCAACAATAATAGTTAATCAAACAAAATTGGGCTACTTAATTTTAAGAACATGGGTTTCACTCTGTTGCAAATCATGATGGTGTGGACCATCTGTAAGTAAGGCATCATATGGATCCATGCTCGTCAGTTTTCAATGTTTTGTCACCCCTGGCTAAGCAAGAGGCATAGTATAGCAGAGAAATGTGTACTCTATGCTGTTTATTTGGAACTTAAAATTGAATGAAATATATAAGATTAAAAATCATAGTATAACCATGTTTGGTTCTATATTAAAATTAATTTAAAGTCTACTAACCCATCCCACCATTTGTGAGATAAAACAATATCATCTAAACTAATGGGATCATTTTTTTTTTCAAGTTTTATAATCTCATTTTCATTCTATGATATCTTATCTCTATCTAATATACTTTTATTTTATCTTATTTATATTCTGTCCTGCAAACACACCCTAAGTCTCAATGGCAACATAACAAAATATTGCAAACGTGCTTCTCTAAGTTAATTACTCTGCAGAACTAAACAAAGAAGTTAAGCACCCTCGTCATTATTGTCATTGGCTTGGGCATTTACTATGGTGGGGGTCCCTTAGATTGTGAGTTAGAAACAAGCCACAGCTATGAACCCTTAATATTTATTCCAATTAGATAGGATTAACCGCCGTATAAGCAGTTGTAATACCCGATCCATAGACTTGTTCTTGCCTCTGCAGAAGGGTTAGTAGAAATATTAAGGGGTCAAAGACCCAAAAAAAAAAAAATGATGTGCTGGAGCATGAATCAAAACACAATAAAGGTCAATTAGGAGATTAAGTAATTGTCATCAAGTAATTAAGGCATCAACCTAACAAGTTAATCTACAGCTTAGCTTCTTACCACATGGGCCTTGATCTTTGACGTCGGTAACTGCACCATATTCTCTCCAGTCAATGGAAACCGGAACGCTAGCCACGTTCTCGTATTTGAAAGGTGTTCTCCGGTTAGAAGCACTATTTATAGGCCTCTTTAAACCAGTTCGATATGCCGTGAACTCTTCTTTAGTTTGGTCTGCGAATTGGTTGACAGCTAGCTTGTAAGGCTTATTTCCTCCCTTGTTGAATGCTTCTATGTACTTCACATTCTCAAGGTATATCTTAGCACGAGTCTCCTTCTCCACGTCGTCCTTGTAAACTCGCCCGTAACGAATCATCCAGTCCTTGTGACTCTCAATCTTACTACCCGACGTGTTAGGAAGAGAACGAGGCGTGGTTTGGGAAGCAAACGCAGCCAAGATGAGCAAAAGAGTAGTGATGATGCATTGCAAATTGCCTAGTGTTGAGCTCATTGTTTTTGCTCTTGCAAGTTGCTAATCCGCTGAAGATACAACTCGTATATGGCATTAACGGTAAGTTCATGCCCTTATTTATAAGCTTTTGGTTCAAGATGATCGATGAATGTCGCACGAATGCTTTGTTCCTATCCCTTATCGAGCGATGGAAGGAGACAATAACAGCTCTCTCCAAGAACATTGAGAACTCAGAAACTTTACAAGGCCAACAGAAAATAAATCAACACCAATTCCAATGGTTTTACCTTTAGTATATACTAATGTAAGCATCCAGGTATAGTAGGAGTGAACTGTTTAATTAATATAATATATATCATAAACAAGGGCCGTGCAGTTTAGCATATGGTTAATTTTCCTCTACCTGTGCTGTGGTTAACCTCACCTGCTATACTATATCCCAAAGTTTTCTGGTTTGAAATAAATACTTGGAAAGTTCCTTCCATATTAATAATTAAAATAATAACAACAACAACAACAATAATAATAATAATAATAATAATAAAGTGGAGTTTAAATTTGATATGCTTGTTAATGGTTAAGTGCATCTCTAATGTAGTACTAAAATGGTGTTGTGCTAAAGATAGCATTAGGTTCGAGGTTAGTGTCAAAGCCCACATGTTGGGCCCATACCAAAGCGGTCTGCGTGGTTTTTTAAATGTTTTTTATAATTTTTGAGAGTAGTTAAAAGTATGTACAAATAACAAAAATACAAAAATATATATGGTGTAAACGGTTGGAGAAAACATTATTGTTTACTTAAATATTTACACCAAAATAGTGTAAAAGTTACACGACTTGGTGTAAAGGATTGAAAAGTTTTCAAGTAATTAATAAATATGTAAATAGCCCCTTCTAAGAATGTGAACATTTAGGGTTGTATGCCATGTAATATTTATTGAATTGTATAAAGAATACATATATTACTATAGAAAGATCATTAAGTAATATGTGATATTATAATTTTTTTTTTAAAAAAATATTAAAGGAGTACATTTAAACTTGATAACTCTTCATCATTTTCCCTTGTATGAATAAATGGAAGCCTTCTAGTTCAAGGTAAGTATATATATTCCAATTTTATTAGTAGTATTAGTTCATTCATATAATATATACATCATAGGTATAGAACAATAATATTGATATTTGATTATACTTATTTGGAGTTCTCGAGCTTTAATTGTAATAATGGTTAGCACATCTTTGAATTCCTAATGGTTTGAGGCATTTGGACCAGTATAGCCAGAGTTAGGTGTATATATTCAATGTCAATCCGTATCTCCAAGTGGCCTCCTTAAAGGTCTTATGCATGCCCCTTCCTCTGCGTTTCCCTATTCTCTTCAGCAGAAATTTTGATTTTCTAGCATTCTAAGTCCCAAGGCTTTTACAGGAAGAAGAAGAAATAGAAGAATGTGTTGCTACATGCGTATCGTTCTAAGTTTAATTTCTTTATTTTTTTTTTTTTTTCCTTTTGGAATACTTTTCTCTAAAATCTAAAGCATAATGAATAGTTGTTAACAGTTATTAATGCAATTACTAGTTAATAACAATATTAATATAACATTAGTTTATATTTGTATGTGCATATGGTCTTGCCATGTAATTTCGTATCATCGGCCATGCTATTAACGGGTGGCAGACCGGCAACAAGTTATATACCATAAGCGTAAGAGACGATTGCAAGGCTGCTCTTCTGTGCCGGTTGCCGCTGCATGCCCCAGTCAGCTATATATATATATATGTATATAATGAAATTGAAAGATACGGGCAAAGGAAGTCTCCATCAGCAAAGAAAATTAACTAGTAATTGATGAATAAATAAAAACACTAGCGGTATAGATGAAATTCATTTTTGTGGGAAGCAATACAACTACATAGCACATGAAAATAAACAGAAAGAAATATTATAAGCCGGCTCATTGAGAAGAAGGCCTGCATTAATTGTTATCAATTAACAAAAAAACAAAAATATGTTCATCTGTAACTTTATTAGTTGCAAATTTTTTTTCTTAACTAATCATATAAATTCACACTCTTCAAGATGCATGTTTAATATATTGATCATCTAATGTTTTGGTCAATATTTTAAATAATTGCATTTGAAATCATAGCTAGTGAATTTATATTAGCATTTTCCTAAATTATTAATACAGCAATCCGGCAAAATTAAAAAGGAAAAAAGGAATTAATCGAAGACATATATATATATATAACTTGGAAGGCGCCCGAAGGCACTTGCTTTAAACACCCCTTACAATGTTACGGGATCATCTTGAGTCATACAATCAGGGCCGGTCCTATATTTTTAGGACTTTAGGCAAAAATGACAAGGTGAGACTCTCAAAAATGAGGGTCCAACTTATCCATAAATAAAAAATAATTAATTAATTTTTAAGAAAAAAATAATTTTTTAAGTTATCAATAAATAAAGAAATGAAGTTAATGTTTAACCTTTTTTTTTCTTGATATAGAAGGAAAAAACACCATTTTATTTATAAATTTTTATAATTTTATAATTTGTTGTATATATACACCAATTCTTATACTTATGTATTATAATAATAATAACAATAAATAGAGTGTAGGGACAGATGAAAGCTTGATTATTTGAATTTAACAATCCGGTCAATTATATATTTGAATACTATAAACTTCATTGTGCCGTAATTAAGCTTCTTCATTCTCTCATGAAATCAATTACCAGCAACTCGTATTACACGGCACGCCTGCTAAAAGAGGACAAACATGGACAGCCTAAAAGATGTCTATATAAGCTTCTCAATGTTTTCTTCTACTTCAAACAATCAACTCCACACCAAGTTCATAAATTAATCAAAACGACACGATTGATCATGGCCTCTTCATCATCCCAATTCCAGCATTGCATTCTTGCTGCAATGTTCATCTTAACAGCCTTGACGTCTGTAGCAACATCACGTGACCTACATGACTCGTCCATGGCCGAGAGACACGAGCAGTGGATGACCCGACATGGGCGAGTGTACAAAGACGCGGCAGAGAAGGAGAAGCGCTTTCAGATCTTTAAAGCTAATGTTGAGTTCATAGAGGCTTTCAACGGTGTTGGGGACAAATCATACAAGCTAAGTGCCAACAAGTTTGCAGACTTAACCAATGAAGAGTTCAGAGCGTCACGCAATGGATACAAGGCGGGCTCTGGAATGAGGTTGTTGACAACTCCGTTTAGATATGAAAACGTTACGTCTGTGCCTTCCAGCATTGACTGGAGAAAGAAAGGTGCCGTTACGCCTATCAAGGACCAAGGTCAATGTGGTAAGTCAATAACAGTTCATACTTGCTCAAAAATATATCTAATCAGGTGACAACACACTATATTATTATTACCACATTAGAAAATATATATATATATTGTTTGTCCCTTAGCATGGTATGGTTTGGTTATATATTGGGTTGTAACAATATTCCTTAAATATAACGTCACAAGGACAGTACTATAATAATTGAAAGAGAAACATTTTTTTAACTCAAAATGACCTTAATAAGATAATATTAGATTGTGAGTGGCACTACAAAAAGTTTAAATGATAACTTATAACAATTTTTTTATGTTTATCGTTTTATTTACAATACTAACACTCCTTTAATTTTTTTTTTTTTTTTTCTTTTGACAAAGTTATGACTTTTATTTTTTTTTTAATTTAAAAATTACTTTTGGACAATTTTTTCTCTCAATATAAACCGTATACTTATAAATATACGCTTGACTTGCAGTTGAAATGAACAATGCTCGACGATTTTATATCTGAAATTGTTATATACCTATATGATTGCAGGAAGTTGTTGGGCTTTCTCAGCAGTGGCAGCAACGGAAGGAATTGCACAGATTAAAACCGGTAACCTGATCTCACTTTCAGAGCAAGAGGTGGTGGATTGTGACAACAGTGGTGAGGATCAAGGTTGTGAAGGTGGTTTCATGGAGGATGCTTTCAACTTCATTCATCACAACAAAGGGCTCACCACAGAAGCCAAGTACCCTTACAAGGCAGAAGATGGAACTTGCAACACCAAGGCAGCAAGCTCCCCTGCTGCCAAGATCACTGGATACGAGAAAGTGCCCACAAACAGCGAGAAGGCACTGCTCAAAGCTGTGGCGAACCAGCCAGTTTCAGTATCAATAGATGCAAGTGGGCATGCGTTTCAGCTGTATTCGAAAGGTGTGTTCACTGGTGAGTGTGGGACTGAGTTGGACCATGGAGTGACTGCAGTTGGGTATGGAACTACCAGCGATGGAACCAAGTATTGGCTTGTGAAGAACTCATGGGGAACCAACTGGGGCGAGGAAGGGTACATCAGGATGCAAAGAGATGTTGATGCTGAAGAAGGGCTTTGTGGCATTGCCATGGATTCTTCCTACCCTACTGCTTAATCTGATTATAAGCTAAAGGATCTATGAATATTTCAATATGTTTATGTAATGTGAAGTTACTTTACAATATTCCTATGAATATTTTAATATATTTATGGTTTTTTTCAAGTGGTTATAAGTGTTCTTCTTGTTCCAAAATATATTTGTTCAAGTTAGATTGTAAGAAATTTATCTATGACAAATAAATTACCCACATCAAGAAAATAAAGTTACTTGGCTATTCTAATTTATTTATTTACCCACATCATTATATTTATTTTTATTCACATTACCCACATCAAGTTACATTTGTAATTCTTGGCTATTCTAATTTATTTATTTACCCAAATCATTATATTTGTTCAAGTTAGATTGAAACAACCATTAACAGGACAAGTATCTCATGATCTGACAAACAAGCGCATGAAGTAATCTGCTGCCCAAGTATGATCTTAATAGTAATTCTCAGGATCACTGTTATTAATATAATTAGCACGATGCATTAGCATTGAACCACAGGTACAGAAGAGAGGGTTTGAGAATACTGTAAGATGGAGAATTTTACAAATAAAAACATTTAGTTCTATACAATTAATTAGCTTCATTAAAAACAGTTTCACAGATGAAGTAGATGGCACCTTCTGCACCGTGCTGCGGGCAGCAGCCAATATACCTACAATAAAAGCGAGTGAAACATCAAGAAAATAAAAATAAATAAATTACCCACATTAGGATTTTGGACAAGAATTACAAATCTTACTTGCCATGTCAAAGATTTTTGGGTCATGAATGACACCTCCAAGAGGGAAGCAACCAAATTCGGTCAATGGCTCAAGATGATGAGATGATAAATATACAATTCCTGCTCGTCTTTGATGAGCACAATGAACGACTATTAGACCTCTAAGAAAACTGCGTCTTTTGTTGAAGAATCAAATCAGCCATAGCTTGGATTAATGATTTTGGATCAAAAATGATTCCCACTTTAGGATCGTTAATGGAGTCAACAGTGACCTGCAAAAGATGGATGAACGTCTACATTTCAATCATATGATGTGAATATAGTACCAGCCTAGAGAATTTTGGCTTTCAAAATCAAATCAAATGTAATTCACAGTTATTCACGTCTTGATAAAACATGAACAGATTTGAGCAAGACAAAGCATACGAGAGGTGCATTATTTTCAATTTCTGAGAACTGGAGTAAACGTGTTTTGTTAAGTTAGCTAGGGAGGGGAATGGTTAATGTTACATCACACTTGTTACTTTAATAGATGAGATAACATGCTTAGATTTTCTCTTTAAAGGTAATTATATAACTATAGAACCCCTTCCATTTTCTTGAGTAACTGATGTCACATTATCAGAACACACGCACGCACACATATTTATGTTATGTCAGATTCTAGTTGCAATAAAAATACCACATGAATGACTCCTTGAGCTTTCAAACTTTGAACATCAACAGGAACCTGACCGCCCCTAGGCACCAGCAAGGCATTGATGTACTGACTTGGCTGTAGAAAAAAAAAATTAAAAATAACATTTCATATGAACCATATGTAATATCATGCATCATGTGATTAACTAGAAAACAGCCTGCCCAGAACCAAAATAACGTTATGTATGCATAATTTGCAGAGAGTACAACCCTGTGAACCTTAGTAAGTTGCAGAACTATTTCTCAACAAATAATCAAGGACAAAACAGAATTAACACAACAGAAAATCAAGTAATTCTATGAAGTATAACTTGAATTAACCTTGATGTAGAAGAAAAGTGTCAGATAATCAGTGTCATAGTCAAAATATTCAAGCATTGAAAATAGAAAAATCATAAGAAGAAGACTTCTTTACAAATAAAATGTGTTAATAACTATTTATAGCAATTTCCAGGTTAATAGTTATAGGAATTTGAAAACTAACTTTTCATAGAAATCTCATGATTTGCACACCATTAAATCATGGTCTTAAGGGCTTATTGGGTGATTCTGTTTAGCCTCTATCTCTATTCTCTATTTGAAACTGAACATATTTTTGAAGTTGATTTATCAAAAAATAACATTTGCCTGTAAGCAACAAGTTTCATAGGTTCATATTCTTTATTTTCAGAAAGCTAGTTTATGTTTCTTTTGGGGACTTTCTATGTTATTGAACTTTTGACTATTTTTCAGGAAAAAAGGGGGTGTCTTACTATTTAACTATTTATAGTCTACACTAGTTTAGGAAAGGAAATAGAGCTTTATCAGCATTTTATTACATCGTTGACTTGTTCAGGGGTACAACCCCTTTAATTCATTCAAGTAACTCCAATGAATCTATGAATCTTTTGGTGCTTTGACTATTCGCACATCACAAAATTAAACAGTGTGATTTTCCTAAGTTTTCTCACTTAAATCTCCTTATTTGTCTTTCATCCCCAAAGTTTTCTATGTTATTTTTTTACTGCAATTTGACTTTAAATTATAGCAAAGTAAGATTCACTTACAAGGTTCATGAGACAGCGATCAGGATCTCCATGAGTTCGATTTAAAGCATCTGTGATTGCTGTCACAAAGCCAGACGCAGATAAGCCAGTAGTTTCTCGATCATGTGACCCATTCAACAAAAGCACCTAATTTAGAATAGCCAAGTAAATTCTCAAAATTCTATTGTGACAAAATGTTCTACATCTAGTCATTTTACACGTTTGCATACAGCTGCAAAGCCGAAAGAAGCTTCAGAATTCACAAAGTAATACCTAGAAGAAAGTCAACATTCCATTCAGAGTAGAACAAAGCAAATCAAAATTTCCAAAGATTTCACAGTAGCTGAGCAGAGAATACCTTTGGACACAACCTGGAGGAAATGATCTCCCCAACGCCACGTAATACCTGGAAATTTCCTAACATTAAGGGTTAGAAGAAAAGATTATGGATGTCAAAACAGCAAACACAATACAACTACAACACTTCTATTAGATGTAACACAATGTAAGCAGTGTGTCAAAAGATAATTTTAATATCTGATGGAAAAAAAAAAACAAATTACAGATGATATTGAATGTGTACAATGAAAGTAGACATCTTAATTTATTGCACTACTTCTCAAGTAACAAATTGAAGAAACAAGAGTGTCAGTTAGAGTGGCTAGAGAGTAACATGCAGAAAGTGTCTAACTAAGCACTCAACTAAGTGCAATTACCATTTCTTAAAGCTGATTATCAGCCAAACTTTAAAAAACGCAAGATTTGCGCATTATTTCATCATGAGCAGTGGCCTTACATTGCTTAAAGAAAGTTACTGATGTAAGCCTTGGTCCTTAGCAAACATAGATCATATATTTAAGAGGGCTACATATTAGCCTCATTACCAAATAGTTATAGCATGAAAATGTGATGTAAACTGCAAACTTCACAGTTTCATTGAACTTCCATAGGAAATATGCATAGGGAAAAAGAAAAAGGAAAAAAAAAAAAGGCCAAATCATTGGAATGCCCTCAACAGAACATCAGCAGACAGCAAGATATATGGATATGATTCTCATACCAGTGAAGGACAAATGGAGGTGAAAAGGGATCCTATTGCATACACAATGCAATCCACCTTACTTAGTTGCTCCAAGACACTAGGATTAACAGTAGGGAAGACCTATGAAAAAAATAATAATGTCAACTATGAATATAATAGAAATCAGAGATATAAATTCCAGCAATTGAAAACCAATTTTTTCCAAGAAACAAAATATAAAACCATCAGCAATAACATTAATAAGAAATTTTTGCGGCGTTGTAATCATAAATCTCATCAAGAATCAGATCTATTCTGTTAATCTGTATCATTTCTCTTCTATCATCTCATGACAAAGAAGAAAATTAAGCAGGAGAGTTCTTAATTCAACCATCTCGAACTACCTTCTTCTTTGTCATGAGATGATAGAAGGGATATTTCATAAAACTGAGGAGGAGAGTTCTTAAAACTGTTTCATAACTTTCATTTCCTTCTTATCATTTTTTCTTTGTTCCCTTCATCAAGGCCCATTTAGATTTTCAGCAACCCCTTCAAATTACAACTTGAGAGGCTTTTGAAGTATTTTGTTATGATTGTCAACAATATTTCACCACTTCCATATTTAAAGATCCTTCTGAACCTTCTTCCTCTATATTTTAGCCAATTGACTGAATTTGGTTTGTAGTATTTAGCAATGAAGTCCCTAAAACCTTTTACATGTTCATCATTTTACAAGTTACAGCTTGTGTTTTAATATCCTGTATGCCAGAATCAGTTTTTAAGCATCAATATCCACATTCTGCTTCATTTCCAAATCCAATCCCCATAATTCAATAATCAATGGGTATTGATACCAGGTCTACACCAAAACTCGCAAAATCCCTTTTTTCGTTTCATTTTTTTTTCTCTCATTCTTTTTATCTTAGTTACATATCAATGCACACTCATAAGAATGCTCAAACAAAATAACCAAGTTTCAGACCATGCCAAGAATATGATATGGTTGTTGTGTTGGTTGAAAATACTATGAAACAAGATACAATTTGTGTATAGAACAGTCACAAAGGATCTTTTGAGATGTACTTTATGGCACTAAAAAAGACCAAGGAAATACAGGTCTGGGGAAAGTAGCGTTAATTCCAAGTCATCACAGAGCACTTTTACTCATCTTTCAAAACCAGCCTTTTTAAAGGCATGAATATATATGTGTATATATACATATATACATACATACATACATATATATATATATATTCAAATTATGACAGGGTTCTAGAATACCAAATGCACAAAATGTTTCTCTGGATCCACTTAGAAAAATTTTCGCATAGATGAAACTGGCACATTTTATATTGAGATTTGATCAAAATACAAATACAAAGAAAGCCTCCAGGCGCAGCATAATGCCAACTATTGCACTTGTAACCATTAATTCATTAAGGAAAAAAAAAACTCACACGCACACATACATGCTTGAAGTTCTGTATACCTACAAAATTATAACCATTACATACAACTAATGAAGTATATGACAGGAAATAAATTCAAGAGTAATTTCACAAAACTGCTCCAGATATAATTTTCCCACAAAGCAAGAAATTCATGATGTGTTACTTCACCTCATGCAACAAGTTTCTTCCTTCACTTGACATGTAGAATATCCGCTTTATTTGTGAAGGCAAGGATGATACTAAAGAACAATTCTGAATAACGTAAGAGTAAAACCATCCATTATAAGCCCAATAATCCAGCAAGAAAGAGCAAATTTTAAAAGAAATAAAAGTAGGAGAAAAATTAGAATCTCATTGATGTAGAGAAGTTGAATAAGACTTCTTCCATAATTTAAAAGTGATGTAAATTATTATCAAACCCCTTAAATTTGATGCAACCACCTATCAATAGTCATGCCACAGCACTGGATCACATCAAATATTATAAATACGTACGTTACAATATCTTAAGAATTGAAGTCATTATACATAATATTCTCCAATCCAAACTTTATGATATAACATCCACTATTAGAGGGTGTAAAGAGTATCAAGAAGATTTCCATGTGTAGCTTGAAAAGGCATTCACAAGTATTTTAGGAAAACTTTGGACACAAACATTGGATCACATGATTTCTAGTTTTTCAATTAGTTAGATGATGTGTAGAGATTCAAACTGACATGCTAACCAACGATGCAACAATTAGACCAGAAGGCAAGTCTGATGTCAGCAAATCAACTTTTAGTAGAGAAAATCAGGAAAACAGTCTCAGATTATCTTGCAACCAATCCCAAAACGAGGAGCTATCATTTTTCCTCTGATGGTTAGATAAGGTTATTAACATAATTCTGATGTTAAGATTGACCAAAATGATGACGCATCAAAATTTCAGGCATAGAAACAATTTCCAACACAGTAAGAATATCCACGAGTGTTGATTAGAGAGCAATAGATGGCGAGTAAAAACACATGACATGAATCAACAAAGCAAAATATCTCTTAGTGATAATCTCTCTCTCTCTCTCTCTCTCTCTCTCTCTCTCTCTCTCTCTCTCTCTCTCTCTCTCTCTCTCTCTCTCTCCCTTCCTCTCTCAAATGCTGTATTAACATAGAACTGGTTTTTGCACAAGTACTTTGCAGAAGATTTACAGTAGACCACACGATACCATATGTAATAATGAATGCGATCCAGCAACACAGGAAGGCACTGTTTGTACTTCAAATGGCAGTAAATTGGGTTATGTCAAATTTTTCAAGCATACTTCCAGGCAAAATAAGTTGTAAAGGGTGCAACTACTGAATTGAAAGTTTTGATCCCACCTAATGCTGAGGTTCAATGCACTGAAATTTTCTGATATTTGGTTTTTCCAACTTCAAATGATGGAACGTGCTTCCACGATATTGCAAACTATCTTAAATCCTATGTTACCTGGACTTGGGTATAGCTCTAAGACATGTATACATATCTAGAGGTCTAACTCTTTCATTTTTAAATTTTGGGATATAAGGAGCCAACTACATATACGTTAGTTTTTCCTCTTTCTTTTTTTTTTTTTTCTTTTTTCTCTCATTTATTGTCCTTGTTCTCCTACTTAGTGAATTTCATCTATTAGTTATTATCTTCTCTAGTGCTTTCTCTTTTTTCCATTGGATAGATTATGTAGTCATATTTTAAAACTTTAAGGGGATGTTTCGCGCACAACATTAGATAGGATTAGACTAATTTTTAGTCTAATCTTATGCTTGGCTACAACAAGATGAGATTAAAATTAATCCTAAGCCCTCAACTTATCTCATTATTATAGGATATACCTATTAAACTTGTGGTATTGTTTTATCTCATGTTATCCTATCCTTTCTCTATTCAATCCAATTTTATCCTATCCTAATCCTGTAAGAATAGTCATATCCTATCCTACATACTAAACACACCCTAAGTGTCTGACACAGTTACGAGCTAAGGTAAATGGTCCAGGTAACATTCTGCTACTACCAGCTACTTTAATTTCTTTATTTTTTGAGTTTAAGAATTGATTAACGTATAACAATTAAATAGAAGAATTTCAAGAAGATGTTAATCAATACATGTAATTATGCAAAACCATCACTACAACAAAATAGAGACAACTAACGAAGGGAACAGATACACGAGAAATCACAGTAAAATGTGCTGAAAGTCCTTTCTATTGAATCATAATCAATTGAAATGTTAACATATCTAGATAGTCTGATAACTATGTCATTACAAAATGAAACATCAAACTTCTTGTCCAAAGCACCTCTCAGCAACAACAGGGATTTCCATAACAGCATCTACTAGACAATAGCAAATTACTGAACCCATCATGTGAAGGAAATACCATGGCAGAAATCAATATGAAGCAAATGTTAAATTTTCCCAAGAACAATTTCAGGATGCTTTTATGGGAAAAAGAAAAAGGGTGACTCCCTCCACTTGCATACCTTGTCTACAATTTGTACAGATCCAACAGTTGGATGAGAGATTTCATTTTGACCACGTATTATGGTTCCATCCTGGAAATAGAATTAAAAATATTAAGAGAAACTCAAAGATAAAATCAAAATCTCATATTCAGATGATTGCTGGTCTGAGTTTCAGTTCATGGAAACTGTAAGCATATAAACCTTATGTAAGTCTAGTGATGAATTCATAAACAAAGATCATCTAAGCACAGATTGAAAAGTAGCTTCAAGTGGAAATTGCTATTGACTTCACTAGTGATGTCACTAGGATATCACTAGTAACATCACCAATGACTTCATTATGAGTGGGAAGCCTATAAAAGCAGCAACCCACCCCCCACAATTCCCCTCATTTCCTCAACCACTCCTCTCTCCTCCTCCCCCTCTTTTAGTAAACCCTCTCCATCCTTTTGCCTCTCCAAAGTTTCTCTCTAGGATCTCTCCTCGCATAGGAAGGAGAACAGTTGTGAAGTAGGAGCATACTTTACAAGAAAAATCTTGAAGATGGGAGGCAAACTTAGTTTTGTGTCTAGTTTTGTTTTTACATGGCTTTTTTAAACAAAATGCATGACGTATCTTAGCATAAATATAATGTTGACAGTGCAAACATTTCTACACTCCATATTTGGGTTTGCCATCTAATTTCATGCAAAATTCGCCCATACTCTTATCCAATCTAATATTGGAAACCCAGGGACAGGGATATATTACTAGTCTAATAAAGAAGGGCATGGGAGCTTTGGTGAAGCCACTTCCTCAAAGATTCAAAGTTCTCCTTTGAAATTGTCCAAAAAACTGCTAGACAAACCACATGCTAACGAGGCCCATCTCCCCAGGATGTGCTCAATAAACTGAAACCACGATGAGCTATACCTCTTGAAGACTCCCTCCTCAAACACTGGGAATTGCCACCTTCTCCAAACCTCTTGAGAGAATAGCACTCCCAAAATAAATGTGAAATAAACTTCGAGGCTCACATACACAAGTGGCAGCAAGATGGAAATTGATGTAGGTTAGGCAAACAGCGCTGGAGCACATTACTAGTGTTCACTCTACCAAGACAAAAATTTTACTTTAGAAGGAACTTGTGTTTTCCATAGTGCATTTGTGTGAGGAAAAGGAGAGGAATCTGGTAGATCCAACAAAATGGATAGGAATGATTTAGAAGAAAACTCATCAGAGGAGTTAGATGGGCAAATGATTCTATCATTATGTGCTTGAGGGACGAAGTCATGGCACATGGAATGGAGACTACTTATTTCAGATTCTACCCTTGGTAAAATTACCCCTGCACAGGCAACTCCCACTGAGGGGTGGACTGACCAGAAAAAATGATAAAAAATGATGAGATGGGTAGGTTTTGTCTACTTGATCTATTATAGGGTCTAGAAAACAAGATGGATAGTGGTGCAGGTCAACACCACATCTCCCTAGAAACGAATTGAGTCACCACGTCCAAATTTCAAATGGATTAGGGGTAAAAATACAAGCGTCAAAGAAATGCACTTTCCAGGAGGGATCTATATGCACACACATTAGCTATCATGGCATCCCTATGGTTATCTATCATCTCATAATGGCAACTAAATCCAGAACTCGTCGAGGATACTTCTGAGAAGATTGACATGGTCAAAGAGGAAGCTTCACATGGCTTAAAGTTGCCACAAGAACCATGCAGAGATTTAGAGAAGATCCCTCAAGTTTCAGGTTGGTGACCTTGTGCTCTTAAGTGTCCAACCTAGTAGGGGTGTCAAATGGTCTAGGATGAAAAACAAGCTCTCTCCTCCATACATCAGACCATTTGTGATAGTTACAAGAATCGATGGGTTAGGACACAATTGGCACTCGTACTGTCCATGTCCATAATTCATGACATCTTCCATGTTTCCATGTTACAAAAATACCACCTTGATCCTTCACATGTGCCTCTTGTCAAATTTCAAGAAAGAGTTAGGATACAAGTTGGCACTCCTACCGTCCATGTCCATAATTCATGACATCTTCCATGTTCCATGTTACAAAAATATTTCCATGTTCCAAAATACCACCTTGATCCTTCACAAGTGCCTCTTCTCAAAGTTCAAATAGAAATATCAAGAAAGAGTTCTGCAAATCCTTGACCTAAAAACTCAACAACAATGTAGACATAGCATCCCCTTAGTCAAAGTTTGTGGAATCATTATGGCATAGAGGAAGCAACTTAGGAACTAGTACAAACAAGTCACCAAAAAACATCATAATTTGTTTTTGATGGTACTAGTTAATGATGTTGTAAACCATCATAGTTCAGCTATATTGTGTTAACAAATTCTTCCATGATGTAGATGCCTAAAAACAGCATGGACCGCTCTCTTGTTAACCAATGGCCACCTTGGCCTCGAACAGAAGAACATGCACAGCCCAAACTACCTTCATCCCACTCATTTAAAATACCATCATCACCACCACAAAAGGCACCGTCACCGATTGGAAATACCAAAATGAATATCATTCCGTCACTAACCCAAGACCTCATGATCATTGTCCATCAAGTTGATGGGGTTTAATATCGAGAGCTTGAGGAGGAGGACAAGCAAGGAAAACAACATGAAAGTTTGTTAGGCCACCAATTTAACTACTAAAAAATAAAACCTCCAATAGTATCAATATCCATTTTTTCCAAAAATGACTCAGATTTTGTCTACTCACCATTCATTGAAATCCTTGACGCCTTTCCAAGATACGATTTGGACTAGACCCATACCCCTAAACTCATAGTTTACAATTAGAGCTCCCACATGGATGGTAATCAAGATTACATGGATTCAATTTCAAGGGCAAAATGATTTTACACCCCACCTCATTCCGTCACGCCACTCATCATTCCCTCCTTCTCTACACTCTCCCAAGCTCTTTCACTCCCTCTTTTGAGCACACTTGCTCCTTCCTCCCCTTGACACTTTAGAAATGCTCCTCGCATCAAAAGAAAAAGCACAATTGCAAAGTCAAAGCATTCTTTACGAGAAAAATATGGAAGGTGGCAGATGAGTTTAGATTTGCAGGTCTTATTTCTTTTAATAAGGTTTTTTTCATGCATTATACATGTTCTCTTATGCACGTTCAATCATTTTAGCCATGTGTCATGATTAGTTTGTCTTTTATATACATATGTCATATTTACATCATGTCATACTAATGATTGATGAAAATAGTTTTGTATGCACTATGCAAGACTTTTATATTGCTTGTTATCGAGGCATAGAATACATACCTACCATATGTCAGTTCAGTAGTTGATTTCAATAATCCAAGCGTGGTCTTGTCCCAACTACCATTGAATGGTGAATGGTGGGCAGCAATTCCTACTCAAGAAGACTTCACAACATGTCTTTGGAACCCACCTCTCAGCCTAGAAACTAATGGCAGCTAGTCTTATTGAATGCTAACCACAACAATAGTATAACTTATTCCCATTATCGCATGTCTTCAAACTCAAGAGCTGCCACACTTGCGTGGTGAGCATGGTAGTGTGTCAGAAATATGTTAGATTGATGAACTTGTCCTATGGACCCAAAAGCAATCACACATATGTAGTAATTTGATCTCTCCTTAGGGATAGAGACCATAACAATAATATGATTTTGAATTATGTTCATGTATAACATCGACTACCAAAGGAATAGTGTCATCTGGCCCTAATTTGATGTGGACCAACACAATGTGCTACGTTTCCTACTGGTAAAGATGCACAAACTAGAGTTGTTGTACCCTAATGAGGGTCATATAATGAGAAGCCAATGTGACCAACTAGTAAGGAACATTATACATGAACCAAGGATGGAGTATTGGCCATGAAAACCCCAGATATTGTGTCACATTTATGTCATATAATTATGTTGTACTGTTTATCTTATATTTGTTACTTGATGAACTCTTTATAATTGGATATAATACACAGATCTTCTACTAGATGTGGGTGTGTGGCCCGCATATACAAACCCGTGGCCGTTTTTGTGTACTTAACTAGGGTGACATACACATTTTGTGCCCATTTGATGTACTCAAACTATCATTAACGGAAAACTTTGGTTATCTTCTATCTATAATGCATTTTGTATTCTTTTCTAAGTTGCATCGCACTCCATCGGGGGTGTCCCACCAGTCTAGGCATGTCCTTGGTGGGGTCTAACGAAAGAGGTACAAGTGAGGAGGCCTTAACACTAATAACAAACCCCTATGCTTCCTAATTGTATGGGTGATCTACCTAAACTGAAAACCCGCCAAAAGAGAAATATTCTATTGAACAAACAAATTACGAGAGAGGAGCATTGATATAATTATATTGCAGATCATGTTATCAATATCACATAATTCTCGTTTTATTCAATATCTCTTTCAAAGAATGAAGGAACCACTTAAACTAAATTTATTGGGGAACTATATAAATATACTTAAGAAAATTCTAGAAGACTATCCCCAATTTAAAAATCATTTCTTAGATGCATGTGCCAATTCATAATTTAGATTCAAAAGAACTAAAATGAAAAGGAAAAGAACAACGGAACCTCAATTTATTTCAAAAAAGATCAAAATGCTTCAATAAATCAACAAATTTAAAGCAGCTTAGCCAAAACCATACCCACAATTCACAACCCAGTGTAAGCCTGTCATTAGAGGAAATCACAGGGAGAACAAGACTCTCTGTTGGAATATCAGATACACGTGCAAACAAAAATATTGCAGCATCTAAAGAATCAAAGAATATCCTTGCACCTGCAAAAAAGAAATTTCCAATGCTGCATGGAGGAAACCATTTGATCCTTAACCATGGCATAATGTGAAAACTCAATTGACCACAAAATAAACATATGAAGCACTTAACCATAAGTCCTTATCTCAACCATAACTTATTTCATTGAAATAGGTAATAGGCACAACAAATTATGACTGCCTCATATCTTCTTCATTATTATATTGTGTATTCATGTAGCTTCAAATTTTAATGGTCCAAATATATTCTTTCCATCAATTTAAAAGCTTGTTATGACACTAACAATATACCAATACAGGCAAAGCAAGTTCCCCACCAATTGATGTAGCATCTGCCATATGCTAAAATTTGTCCCATTTGAAGATAATTACATTGTTAACCTGGAGCTTTTGATGCATAGAAGTGCTTTGTTGGAATGTTGAAATTATTTTCATTCCATCATAAAATGATCTTATTAGTATCGGTATAAATGATCTTACCCTCACATTCAATTATAACAAAAACAAGCATCAAGGTAATGTTTCCAAACCAAGGTTCAAATTATATTTTATGAGTTTTTAAAACTGCAAGAAACTTTTCATGAAGCTATGATTTAAAGCAAAAACGATTCAAGGATAACCAAAGTAATTCTTTTTCTAAGGCGATCACAAAGAGAAATAATAAACAATGATAACTCAAGCTTAAAATGATATTTTATGAACACCACAAGGACAGGAAATAAAATAAAATTTAAAAAAACAAACAGTTACATACTTGAGTGTTATTATTTCATAAACAGGAATTATAGACAGGTACACAAACTTGACAAAAGAATGTATGATGGAGTAACAAACATTAATAAAAACAACAGTTGGTGGAACTAGTGCATTTCCATTTAAAATAGTTTCACCAAGCATCAGGCCTAATCTAACTCTTTATACCAATTATGGATGAATCAATCAAACATATTCAAGAATCTATTCCATTATGAATTTTATTTATTGATGATATAATACTCTTTGATGAAACTAAATCTGGAGCAAATGCCAGGCTAGAGGTTTGGCTAGATACATTAGAATCATAAGGCACAAGATTAGCAAACCCCAAGATCAAAAAGTGTAATTTAGTGGGAATAGAGATGCAGATGAAGAAGCAGTGAGAAAGTAGGAGATTCTAAGGAGTGAAAACTAGAAGTGTTTGAAATCAATTGTTCACTAAAATGGTAACATAGAAAAGAATGTGAACCATTGAATTAAAACAGAATGCATTAATTAGAGTGCTTCCAGAGTATTATATGATTGACATATTCAATTTAAATGAACAAAAGAATTATAAAATAACTATAGTTCGTAATTCATGCTATATGGAATAGAATGTTGAAAACAAAGAAACAATACATGAATGCACCAAGCAAAATGTAGATGTGAATGTTAAAATTGATACACAATAGCCCCAATTGAAGATAAAATGAGAGACAGTCGATTAAGGTTGCTTAGACACATACAACAAAGACCATTAGATGTTTCAATCAAGAGATGAGAGAGCTAGGGTAAGACCTAAAATAATATAGATAAGGATAATTAAGACGCATAGAAATGTGAAAATTGATGAAAGGAGGGAAAGTGAACATGTGGCTTACTCCATATAATTGGGAAAAAGCTTTCTTGAGTTAGGTTGAATCTTTGTAATCAAACTTATATTTAAATTATTTAAAAGAAAATCGTTTTGTTACTTCTGCAAATTATTTCAATATGCACTAAACTCCATTAAGTTTTTGTGTCTTCATTTGCATGTAATTCAAAACATGATTAAAAATTTTCAAAAATCAATGCATCTCCAAAAAAGGTTCAATGAGTTTTCATTTGATGCCTAGAAAAGGAAAGGAAATGCAAAAATATGTCAATTCGACAACAAAACACAGGAGACCATCAATGGGAACAACAATCTTTAATCAGTTGTCCAAATACACTAAGAACAATACCACAAATATACATACATATATATATATATATATATATATTCAATTGGATGCAACAATGATAAAATGCAACATGTGAAGACCATTACTACATAATCCTATATGATCTTAATATTATGACTCATATGGAGAGGAAGAAGGATTTACCTTCCATTGCTGAATGAAAAGGACTCTCTTGACCGGCGAAGAATCTACATAATAAAAGAGTAATTGATCACATCACAAACAATCAAGTGAATAAAAGTTTAAATGGATTATAAACAGAGCAATATCTTGAATACAAGTTAGTAAGATCTGATGAAAGAGTCATTTTGTGGGAGAAACAGATCCGAAGCAGCAAAGCATATTATTTTACCTTTTTAAACAAACACAAAAAAAAAAAAAAAAAAAAAAAAAATCAAACATATAGATATAGTTGCCCAGAGCTTCAACACTATGCTTATAATTCTGTTATGTAAGAACAGAAATCATATTAAATGAAGAATTGAGCCAATGCCATGTTTCCACCTAGGTTACTTACACCACTAAAGCAGATACAAACAGTTAAAAACAAAAGCCTATGTCATCTCTGGTGCTACAACCACTATTTACACCTAAATACAACCCAATAAGTAGTTCCAAAACTTAACTAATTTCCAAAGAGAAACGGCCCCACAACATGACTGATTAAAGATTTTGTCATAGTCTACACCATGGCTTCCCATTATCATGTATTAAAATAGGGGTAGCAATTTGTGACATGACACAATAACCCAATACGAACACGACACGAAGTCAACGGGTTTGGGTCAAAACGAAAAACCCAAAAATGACACCTTTAACACGATTATAAATAAGTTAAGAGATAAACTATAAATAAGTTAATTTAAAACTAGTATATTTATTAATCTATTGATAATATAATTTTTTATTATTATTTTAAATATAATTTTTAAAATTTTTAATTTATTTTTTATATTTTTATTAATATTTTTTTATAAAAAGTTATTTTAAAAATTAATTATAAAAAATTAAATAGGTCATATACAAGTACACGATTATGAACACAGTTAAACACGACTCATTCATGATACGACTCGTTTATAACACGATGACGTCACCCCTATATTAAAAGTAAATTGGGGCATCAGTATTCGTATGTATAATTAGAAGTAAAATTTATCATGGGAAATAAAATTTATTGGAGATATTAAAGAACAATTCATTGTGAAAACAAATATTCTTCAGAACTTATACTCCTTCCTCAATTGCATTCTTGGTTCATGATGTGCATCGAGGAAAATATACATTAAGAGAAAAAAAAAAAAAAAAAAAAAGTGAGCTTCACTTGACATTTAAAAGCTTAGAGGAAGTTTAAATAGAGAGGATAATGAAAGAATTTATTTGATGGAATTCAAATCACAAAGAGTTCTCAAAAAGATACAATCCACTAAATAAAGATACAAATGATGGAATGGTAAGTAGTGCCAATACACACAACATCAGTTTGGGCAAGTGGTTAAGTTGAGGCACATAAGGTTTTACTACATAGATCCCAAGTTCAAGTCTCCCCACTCATAAAACAATGTCCTTGTATGTTTGTGGTCATGATCCAAAAAACTAGTGGGGGTTGGACCCTCCTATATCTCTTACATAAAAAAAATTAACAAATAAACAAACAAAACATAAGAAGTAGTACCGATACAATAATAAAAGAACAGCCACTAGGTTTACCCAAAAAAAAGGAAAAAAAAATGATTGAGAAACACCAAAAGCCTTCAATCGTAGAAGTCAGCATTGAGCCTTTACCCATTAATCATAGTTAATTAATGAGTTCACTGGGCAAAATCAAGGTGGCTACATTCAAGTATGTTCAATTGCAACTATGTTATTTTGATTGAAAATGTACAAGATCAGATAAAATATAAGTTAAAATCCAAAATGGATAATTTGATGGAATAAGACATCTTAAAATCTCAAATGGATGCTCTAAGAACAAACTACTTTAGGATAGTTCAAGCAAGGACTTAAAATTTTGAACACAAATCAAGTGTAAATAATAGGAAATATAACAGCATAGTTAATATTGATAACCAAAGGATTCTTCAAGTACTGAACTCAATAAAATACTACCTCAGCTACATGGATTTCGTTGCATGAATTTGCTTCCCTCAATTCATTCTATAAAGGCACACATTTTCCCTTATATGACAACTTGTTATAACGTACTCAATAATTTCAACTTCGTGTTCTTTCTCCTTTATCATTAACAGTGAACCATTGTTTTAGTTTCTTTCATTTCGTCCAAGTAGGGTTACTTTACTATCTCCTGAATGTGTTTATTTCTTTTTCTTTTTGGTATACCACATTTGGGCACTAGTTGTCCATTACAATTTTTTAAATAAATAAGTTAATTTCAGCATTTTATTATGTAAGGCATGGCTAGCCAAAAAATGTCTCCACACAATTGTTTGTACTAACTCGTCCAATTTATCTACACAATAGTGCTACTGAAGTTGTTATTCATAGAATATGAGCAAGTAAATGATGCGAAAATGTACCTGAGTTATAGGAAGATAAACATAAAACATTATAAAAGGAAGGAGAATAAATGATGACAACGAAACTAGCAAACGTCTATGAAACAGTTTCATGTTAGCTAAGGAAAAACATTCAAAAACTACAATCCTTGTAGTTTTTGAATGTCTTTTTGCTTGTACCCTGGATATCTCATCCAGCTGTGTGCTCCCTCAGTTTGTAACACTCTCTATTATTATTAATACAATCATAGTTTCTGTTTCAAAAAAAAAAATATGTGGTTAAGATGAAGATGTTGAGGCAGTCTGGCAGACAAGTGGAAACACACAAAAAGGATCAAATCAAAAATGAATTCATTCATAAAACATAAGTATAGCACCAATAGGTGATATGTCCCAAAAGGTCATCTTAGGCCACTAGACCTTGTGCCATGAAGTCCAATGACAATCTCTGTGAAAAGGAATAGTAGTAGTAGTAGTAGTAACGGTACCAATATGTGATAAGATGAAGCAATTGATGGAAAGTCACTCTAAGGTCATTAGACCACGTTTTCATGAAGTCTAATTACAATGCCTGAAATTTGGCATAAAAAATAATGGTAATAATAATCATAACAATACTGATAATCCAATACCTATAGGAATAGTAGTGGTGATAATTTCTCTATATAATCATTATTTAATTATAATAATAATTATTATTATGACAATAATAATAATAATTTCACAGTAAACTATCACTATTTTGGCCCATCAACGTGCACCAGGTGTCAATAAAGCCATCTTCAACATCAAAAACAATCAAAAGAAAAAAATATCTGAGATTCATCACTTCAATAGGATTTTGTATTGCACACAAATTGATGTCAAAAGAAGAAATCAAGTTTTGAAGCACACCCTTGAAAAACAAAGAATGGTTATTTTTTAGGTACCAAGAAAAAATAAAAATAAAAGTGTTAGAAAATAAAGAACCAATGGAGAAAAATTAAGAAGAATAAGAAGAAGTTGCAGCAGTGAGACAGGCTCCATTGGGAGGAGAATTCTACACTTGTGAGATAGAAGAGCAATGGCAGGACATCTGGTAGAGTGAAATGGTGAGAGAAGAACAATGTGAAAGAGAAAGCGAGTGACAAGATTTTTTTTTTCTTTTTCTTTTTTTCATTTTTTTTTCATTTTTTTTTTATTTTGATAAGAGGAAGTATGTTAACCATAAAGGAAGAAAGCAAAGTACCGAACCACAAAGAACCAGAAGGGCCCCTGTGGAATATGTGAAAAAGTAATACAACTATTCAACCCCTATTTCAGTCAGCCAAGGAGTAATTGTCTCCCATGTTCTATTCCACATTAGCCAACAAGACAGTCTGAAACAAGCGACACCCTAGATTAATTTGATGTTCCAATACCTTTCTTCAAAAAAAAAAATAATAATAAAATAAAATAAAATAAAAAAATCCTTTGGAATGAATGGGATTGGCATGATTCAGAGAAACGAAGAATATGCCAATAAGAGGAATAAAAAAAAATAAAGATAAGGCAAGCACGCAAGTAAATGATTAGATGCAAGTTTGCAGAGGGGCAGATAACAGCGAAGAATTAGAAGATTAACATGTTAAGATAATAGGATGAACACCGGGATAAGATGAATGATGAATATGTGTTCTCCTTTGGGAAAATGCTAAAAATTTAAGAAACAATCACTAGTCCAAACACTTGCAATAAGCTGCTGTTGAACTAGAACAGAGCATATAAATGTAGTAACAAAAACACAACAGAACAGCTAAAAGTACTAATTCAGAGATAACGACAAAGGAATCCATTTAATCATTTCAGTAAAACTATCTTTAAGAAGGGAGACAAGGAAGACATCACAGCTGGTTGTTGATAGGTCCATTTAGAGTTATATGCAATAACATATTATGATCGAAGGGGAATTTTATTGAACCATAGAACCAGCTTTGTACAGATTAGAAATGATCAGGGAACAAATCGTTCCTGTCAAAGGTAAAAGGTTTAACAACATAAAAAGATGAATGCGGCATGAGAATGTCAGTAAGAAAAATAAAAGAAAAATAAAAAAAAAAGCAAGAACCAAGTAATGCACCACATAAGAGCCTGAGCAGAACTCACGTAGTTCAGTCATGTGAGACAAATCCTACAGATTGCCACCAAATAAAAAAAAGGTGAAATACAACACAAGTTAAAGCTACAAAAGAAGGCAACAGGAAGATCAAATATTGTCCGAAATAAGCACAAGGGAAAGATTCGGATGCCCAACCTGACAGCAAATATGAACCTGGAGAAGAAAATTTTGATGCAGAAAAATTCATGTGGCCAAACAGACTTACAGGGAAAGACTTTTATGTTGCGTATAATAAGAGCTTAAGACAAGTGGACAAAGATAGTTGACAACAGTGAACTAGTAACAAATGAGAAGAACACCCGTGAAACAGTGGAAAACATTAGTGGCATGGACAAAGCAAGCATCCTTTTGACATAAAATGAGAATCATGAAAGAACTCAAGAGAAAACAGTGTGTAGGCCCATATGGAACAATCCTCTCTTTTGTTCAGACAAGAAAAGGTACATACCCCATCCGTAAGCAGCTTTTTTCACAGTTCATCATAAATGGGAAAAAAAAATATATATATATATGTAGAACGGATTGCAAACTGGAAACAGATCATCAGTGCAATGCATAGCTCTAGAGATGAAAAGACGCCTAAAGAGATTGAAAGAGTTATAAAAAAGTTCCTAGCAGGTGAGCCTCTAAAGAAAGCACATCTTATTCTAAATTTGACGAGTGAAGCAGGATACCTGGTTTTGAAAGTGAACCAGAAAAGCTCGTATTGTTTCCCGATAGGGCCTTGATACACCTTTCCACAAAGGGTGCTCTCCTTCTACAATATTATACCTGTCAGGTGTTTGATTCAGCAAAATAATTCTTGAACTCTTACTGTCTCACATTAAAAGCTATACAAACCAACAAGAGCATTTCACTAGTAAGAATTAGTGCTACAACTACACACTTTGTCATAGACAACAAGAACATTATAAATGTCAGCCCAATGGTATCTGGCCATAGCCACCTCAATCATGGCTGATACATCCAAGAAGACCGAGACCATCGAAGCTATAAGGAAAAGAAACATAGCTAATAATTTGAAAGATTTGAAATCAGAGTCAAAGAACGCATGATGCTGTTATACCAAAAGTCAAAACAACAGAGTACTACAAGCTTGTTACACAAGACGCTGTTGCCCACGTAGAAATGTATTGCATGTGTGATTCTCAACAAATAAAGGCCATATCTAGGTAACTTCATTGACATACCATTTCGTGGAACTTTCATTTTTACTGTGACCTTACCAACAGAGAATTCTTGGATCTTCCGACACTTTTCAATTGCCTCCACAATGATTAATCTTATTCTTCATGTGCCACCTTTACCTCGAACCTAAAATCTAATGGTCTCTTTTTCACCAACTCTTCATTATTTCATTATGTCATTCCCCAAACCCTGCATCTTTCATCTATCAAGTATCATTTGGCAAGTCAAAGTGCCTACTAAAGCCAGGTTTTTTAATTGGTTGCCTGTGCATAGGAAAAGTAGTACTTGTGATTATCTCCAGAGACGTGCTCCTCATTGGTGCATCACTTCTTATTGTTGTTTGCCTTGCTTGTAGGCAGGGAACAGTATTGATAATATTTTCTTTGAGTGCAGAGTTGCAAAGGTTATTTGGAGCAGACAATTTGAGTTTTCAGGTAGAAGGTATAAACTGGGATGGAATGTGGAGGAGGCTCTTTCACTCTCCCTTTGTCCATCTCTTTTTCAGGCTGAGAAGGGCGCTGGTTTTGTAGCCTCATATGTCTTTGTGGGCCATATGGCTTGAAAGGAACAATAGGGTCCAACAGGATTGAGGTCATTGATGTACTAAGGGAAAATATCAAAAATGAAAGCAGAAATCGAGTTTTGGTTTCACCTTGGTGTAATGGGGCCTCTATCTCTGGATGGATCCCTAACTGGAGCAGTTGTCTATTCTAAGACATTGTTTTCGCTCCCGTTGCCTGGGCAATTTTGATTGTACTTTGCAGTTACCGTTAATAAACTTTGTTTCCTCCTCAACAAAGAGAGAGAGAGAGAGAGAGAGAGAGAGAGAGAGAAAACTTCATTGAGCATGTTCGCAAGACAAGATATCAAAAAGAAATGAAACAAAATTAGTCGTATACCATTCCAGTTTTGCTTCTTTTCCATCAAGAGGTAAACGATGACCAAGCAATTTTCGCACAGCAAGAGCTTCAGCAGTACTTTCATCTGACAATCTCAAACACCTTGATCGAATATCTCCAACAGCTGGGCCTCCTATAATGAACTCAACAAAATCATCTTCTGTTTCATATTGAGGACAGCATCATTGTTTTGTTCTTACTTTTTCTTTCTCTATCTATCCCTCCCCTCCCCACACCCCTCTTTAATTATTGAGTTGGAAAGTGAAAATATGATGAGCATATAAGAATTACTTTATCAGACAAAAACATGATGTTGTTGGATTGTAAACTAACCAAGTACACGAACAATTTCAGCTGTACTCCCTCCATCATCAGAAACAGGAAGAACATGTGCAACATGAGTTGTCAACTTTTTCAGCTCTACCACAACGCCATTAAATGCAGTTCCACCTGAAGCAACATGGAGAAACTAATAAAAAAACTTTGATAACAAATATAATAATGAACCTGCATTAGTGATTCTTTGAGCAATATTGAGAAAATTTATTCCCTCATTGTCAAGCAAGCAGTTTGAACAGTATTCACCAAACAAAATGAAGGAGTAATAATTTAAAAAATAATAATAATAAGACCAGGATATTCTGGTAGTAATTCTAAATATGCTCTAGATGACTAGATGAACCAAAAAAAGAAAAAGGGAACAAGGACTGGATATCCTAGCACTATCTTTTAGTAATGCTATCCGATGCTCTAGAATGAAAAAGTATTAAGCTATTTGTTTACAAACCTTCATGGAAGCATCTAAAAAGCCTTAGATTTAGAAAATGGAAAATAACAGTTAAATTTTTAGTTTGGTGAAGATGCAATGAAAGAACTTTGATGAATGCTCACTCATATAGAAGTGTTGATGTCTAAAGGTGCTCTTCTCCATACATGTTTTTCAGAAGAAATGGTAAGATTGCATCATTGCAAGATGCCAAATTCAGAAGGTCTTTAAAAGCAGCCATTATAAATTTTATGCAACAAAAATAACAACAGTGGCATAATTCAAAGTATATAGCAGTTTGTCAAGGCGTCGCCTAGGAGTTAACTAGATGCCAAGCCCCCATGAGTGCCTAAGCCAAGGGAGCGTTTGCAATTTTTCTTTTTTGGAAGGCTTAAGAAATGTTTATTTTAAACCCTAAATTGACAAAGATTAAATAATATATTAAAATAAATAATAAATCATTATATTATCTGTTTTGCACATATAAATGTACAAAATGAGAGACAAAGAATAAATAAATAATTATTCAATAATCTTTAAATAATTATTTAATGATCCCTTAAACAAGAATAGGCCTTGCCCTTGCCCCACCCCACCTCATTAAAGGCCTACTGCCTAGCTCCACCATTCCACCTTGACAACACTAGTCTTAAATCTCAACCATGTCCCGTACCAATCTAAACTAGCTTAACAAAGTAGAACTATAAAAACTCTTAACTGGTTTGAGTAATCTTAAAAGATATCCAAGAATCCAACAATATAATTGTAAGTATTGTTACTACTAATAGCTTCAATTTTAGGAACTCATACAACAAGAATCTCCACAAATTCATTGATTGAATGTGACAGCATCTTACCACAAGAAAATGGATTGAAAAATTATGTCATTTCACATATAACCCCAAAGTTTTCAAGTAAGAACCCCGTGATTCAAAACCTAAATAAAAAAACATAAAATAAGTGCTTTTTTATTTGATGGTATTGGAGCTTCTCAAATCTCATAATCCTTTAAGACATGTCAAGTGTGTGAACCTCCTACCCTCAAACATTTAAAATCTATGGGAAGTGACCATCATAGATGGGAATTCAAATATAACCTCCTCCTCAGACATTTCACATGTAACTCCAAAGTTTTCAAGTTACAAACCCTGTGATTCAAAACCTAAATAAAAAAAAAAGCATAAAATAAGTGTTTTTTTATTTGATGGTAGTAGAGCTTCTCAAAGCTAATAATCCTTTAAGACATGTCAAGTTTGTGAACATCCTACCCTCAGACATTTAAAATCTATGGGGAAGTGGCCGCCATAGACGGGAATTTTTAAATCAGGACTCCCACTTCCTAATGCAAGCTTTTGGCGAATACACCAGCTCCAACTTGGTTGCAAATAAAAAAATAAAAAATAAAAAAAATACATTTTGAATATGGCGCATCCACAAAAACTTGTTATAATAAAGCATGAGGTTCATGATTGCCAACTAATTGATAATAAGTGAGCCCAAATAAAATCTTGAAGAGAATCTAATAGTTGATATTCCTATGCTATGGGAGAGGTGCTTCAACTCCACCCGTTATTCCTTGTTGCCCAAGCCTTCACTAAGGTTTTTTCCAGCTTCAGCTTCTTATTCATTATGCCAAGGCAAGGGACTATATTTTCCCCCTGGATAAAGAAAAATAGGGGAAGAGAGATTCATTCAAGTCCTAGATGTAACTATTAGGATCAATGCAAAACATAAAAAATATAAATAAATAAAAAAAATATTCCAAATCACATCAATGTCTATAATCAAAAAGTTCCTTCGGCATTGAGCTCCAAGTGTAAATGCTATAAAATATGTATTACATGATTAAAAACAAAATTTCCAATAATCTAGTAAGCTAGTAATTAGGTTCATAAAATCTAGACCAACAAGGACAAGATTGGCTAGAAAAAAGTTCCAATCCATCACCTTGCAGATAATTAGAGTTTCAGAAATTATTATCAAAATTTTAAAGAGCAAAACAAGTTTTGCACCACAAGGAGTACTTTTCAGTCAGTTAGCCGAAAAAACATCCTTTACATGCAATAAAAACATTGGCAAAGTAGTTAAAGGTGGAAGACGCACGTAAGGCAATGTGGCTAGAGGCACGCATGTATGTGTAAACTGAGGTTCAAAATTTATTTAAAAATAAAAAATAAATGAAATTATTTTTTTAAAAAAAAAAAACTCAATGATATCAACTAATAGTGCTACCTCATTTTTTTAAAAAAAAAATTATAAAAAAACAACATTAATATATATATATTTTTTTTTTTTTGCAAAAATTTACATTATGACATTCGTAGTTTCGCTAATGTTTCTACTATATTTATCAATATTGGGTTGTCATAAAAAATAAAACACAAGTTTATTCAGTATTTTATGTTTTAAAATATGATGTATTTACCTTTCAAGGGAAGATTAAAAAAGGTTTAATAGTTGTATTCATGTGTTTTTCAAGAAAAAAAAAAGGAGCAGGAAAAAAGATTGAAATAGTAATATATATATCTTTTATTTCATGTTTTATATTATGAGGCATAAGAGATATGCCTGGGGCGTGCCTAAGGCTCTAAGTCATGCATTTGAGCTGGTGCCCCATGCCTATCAAATATTGGGCCGCAGGTCTGTGGCTTAAACTCACCTTCAATATAGTAAAGTAGTGATATGACTAAGTCTAGCCGAAATCCCAAGAGAGAAGTACAAACCAATCATGATTCATCTTCAAGGTTGCATAAGAGAGTAAATTAAATAAAGAGATCAATGCAACTATTTCTTTTTCATCTTCTATTTCTGTTTTCTTTCTAAGGCTACTAGTAAAGCATGGGTCCATGGGCTAGTTAAATGAAATTCAATTCCCTGTTTAAATTGTAACAAAGATTAGTCATTAAGTTTTGATGGTTCTATCACAGCCTAGTAGTTAGTTCAATTTCTAGCACAAACCCTTCATCTCTACAATTTGAATAAGTAGCTTCGCAATTGATTTAAGAAGCTTTTTGTGGATGTCAGAACAAGGAATCTCAACAGTGATTCCATTTTCTCACATATTCAAAATCAAAAAACTCCTAACTTGAGTTTATCATCGCAAAACTATTCACCTGAGAATTTATTTCCTATCCTGAAAACAGAACATCACCACTTCCTATCAAAAAGGGTGAGAGAGAAATCAGACAGAAAAATGACAAACTAGCATTATCAGATTGAAAATCCCGCATTCCCCCAACACAACAAACAACAGAAAATACCACAACAAAAAGGGTGTGTAAGAAATCAGATACAAAGAGGACAAACCTGAGAAAACATTCAAGAAAATTCTAGGCAAAAAAACAAAATGTAATACACTCATGTTGCCCTAACCGTTATATCAATATGACAACGGGTCAATTGGAGAAAAACAAACTTGTCCAGAACACCCACATTGCTCAAGAGCCCAAAACCAAATATTTCTTCCACAAACTAGCATAATCAGACCCGAATTCCCACACTTTTTTTTTTCCCGACACACAAGCAAACAAAGAAACTAACAGACAGGTGCCACATTGAAAAAGATTAAAAGATGAAAAACCTGAGAAAACAAGCATGGAAGGCTGGTGCTGATGTTGGTGGTGCTGGTCCAGGTTCTGGTGCTCGACAGAGGATGTGGAAGAGCCGTTGGGAGTAGCCATGGAAAATTGGCATCTGGCACCAGACAACTTGCGTGAAGTTGGAGAAGCCGAAAATGGAAGTGGGTATGCTTTACATCGCGCCATCAGACCGAAACTTGCGTATGCCATTGCGTACCGGAACGAGTCGAGTTCGATGACCCTTCTTCGACATCTACCGCCAAAAAAAGCGTTAAAAGCAGTTGGAGGGAAGTACGTTACAATCTAGCTCCCGAAAACGTGTACCAATGCGAGTTCGCGTCTTATCGCTTTTGGTTTGCTTTTCGTCTGCTTCTAATCATTCGTTCCAACTTTCTGGGGTTTTTTTCTTGATTATCTCAAAAAAATAAAATTAATTTAAAAATATCCAACTTTTTAAAGTTATACCAAAGATACTCAATTTACTACAATAACGTCCAGGTAGAAAATAAATGTAATTTTTGTTATTTCAGGTAAATCCACTTCAGCTCGATGGGTTAGCATTCATGAAATCGTCTTTTAAAGACGATTTCAGTGAAAGATCAGTGGTGAAAGCTCAGGGGTGAAAGCGTCTTTTACAACGACGCTTTTTCAGTGCTTCACTAAAAGCGTCTGAAGCACGGCTTTTGAGCCTATTTGAGTGTTTGTTAGAGGTTGTGTTGTTGGATCCTAGCCTGTAGTCTGTGGATCTCATGAGAATTCATAGGGTGATGCAGAGATTGTTCTGTGAAAGGAACTGGAAAGAATCGTTCAGTCAAGGGATTGGAGTCTGTGTTGCGAA
>JAJIYU010001708.1:0-34068 GCA_030144865.1 Tinospora cordifolia
GAATAAGCGTTACCAAACACTATCTATTTCTTAATTTATTTATAATCAAATTAAATATGTTATTTTTAAGTTTAATAGATTAACTTGTTTATAACTTAAATTTTAATTGTATTTAATCTTGTTTAATTCATTTTGATCAAAACTTATTTACATTAAATTTAAATCTATTAAATACATATTATATTTAAATTAAATTATCGTGTCACGAATTGCTATCTTTAGAAAAATCAAAAGAAAATATCGTTATTGATCGAGAAAGTAATTTGTAAGAGAAAATGTAATAACATAGACGTAAATAAGGTCATAGCGTAGTATTAAATGACACAAAAAAAAAAAAAACAAAATTTCTTGGTCCGATGAGCGGCGCCCTATGGGGCTAGAGGCTGACTTTTAATGATTTGTTTACGTCTTTCCTTCTGTTCGGTCTTCTTCGGTGGCTCTAGCCTCTTATATTTAGTAAGGTTTACCCGAGCCTACTCGATTCCGTTCCTGGAAACTTTTCTTCTCTCGCTGGATATTTAGGGGTTTTTGCTGTCACTGTTCTTGTTCTTGGTCTCAAGTTGTTTCTTTTTTGTGCCTTACTTACGGAGGAAAAGGATAAAAGAAAATGAAGGAATCGAATGTTGATCTTTTCGATCCTCGCACCACCATGGAGTCGGATTTCTCTTCTTCCGGAGGGAAGGTCGGAGCGTCCTCTGATGGCGACTTTGCGTTTGCTTTCAACGACAGCAATTTCTCCGACCGGATTCTCCGAATCGAGATCATGGCGGAGCTGCCTGACAACAAATCTGATGGTGAGGGTTGCACGAGTATCGCTGATTGGGCTAGGAATCGGAAGAGAAGAAGGGAGGATCTCAAGAAGGAGACAGGTTAGAGGAGTCCATTTTCTGATTTTTTGTTTCTGACTTGTTAAGATTTCTGCTGGTGTTGTTGAAGGAATATGGTGAGTTAGGGTTTAGGCAATCTGGATAATTGGGGATGGTTTGTGGATGGAGAGATGGTTTTGTGTCTTTGAGTTTGGCGCTGAGATTTTCTGTAGAAATTTGTTGTGGATTAGGGGTGGTTATAAATTCTTTAAGTTCTTGCAATAGGAACCACGAGGAAACTTCTTTTATTTTATTTTTTTTATTTTTTTGTTGTTGTTTGAAGTTTCAAGCCTTCCTGAAAATTTTATATTTTTCATAGTTATTTCAGAGCCTCTTTTGTTTTCGATCAAAGTTGTTTGAAGTTTCTTTCTTATTAGGTCTTAGCTTTTCAAACATTTCTATAAAATAGTTAAGCGGATGCGTTGATAGGATTTAATGCACATTTAATTGCAAGAAAAAAAAGGGCTAGTAGTGACATTAGCTATTGAAGATTACAGGAACTAGAATAACCAGTAGTGGGAGTTATTAGAAAAGCCTTGCTAAGAATTTTGTGCAGGGCAGTAAAATGTAATCAGTTCTTATGAAGAAAATAGGTTGAGGGTGGAATTAAAGATTTGTTTTCTAAGAATGAAATACAGATTAAATCAGAGTCTGAATTGTTGCATATGTCTGCATGTCCTTTTTCAGGTTGCCTGAAGAAATCTATCACTGCTTCCATCTTTATAAATTAAAAAGCTAAGACATTCCTTCAGGGGAAACGATAGGAAGCCAGTGCTTTATAAGTTTCAGTCTTTAGATCCTTTGGTATATGTTTCAGTGGGGAACTTCAATAGTTAGGTCTTGTCATTTTTTGTATGAGGTTTTAATGTTGAAGAACATTGGTCTACTTAAAGAAAGTTCTGCCCCTCTCTTTGTAGAAGAAAGCCACTTCTACATGCCTAAGTACCAATTCCTTGTGAACATGACAGTTGCTCTTCAGGGAGCATGTAGCAGTGACATTTCATTTTCTTTCTATGTTAAAAAACTCTGATATATTTTACCCATATCAAGCACTATAAGTAACAATAACAAATTATTTATTTATTTATTTTTTTTTGAGAAGAAAAAAATAATGTATTTAGTGATACAGATGATATATTAAAACAAAATCACAACAAAGAATAATTTAATTTAAATACATGATAAGCTTTTCCCAATCATTCAGCTGAGAAAGCCCAAGAGTTGTCCCTATCACTGATGTTTCCCTAAACTTGATCCACCGCCTCCTTTTGCCAGTCGTGGAAAACTCTTTCATTTCTCTCCAACCATAACATCCACAAAGTGGCAAAGGATGCAATAGTAGTAGTCTCTTTAACTCTTAATGATAGCATTGTGTGACCAGTCATTGGAAAAATTCAATTAAAGACCTCAAAGCAACAAAAGTGTTACCCAAAATGCCTCTTGAGAATCCCAAATCCTTGAAGCAAACAAGCACTAAAAGAACATGCGATGCATTGATTCATTCTCTGAAAAACAAAACTACAACCCTAGAGAAATTCAGGTTTTGGGTTGTTTCTTTGCATCTCATCTCTAGTGTTTAGTCGCTTATGAGGGAAAAGCCACTAAAAAACTTTTATCCTTAAAGTTGATGTTAGCTTACCAAATAGTGTTGGATAAGGGGAAATGCTAGGGTTCGGTGATTGGGATAAAAAGCTACAAAAATATTTAAAAGAAAATGTACCGCTTTGTTTACGTTTCCTAATATACCAATCATGAGACTGATTAAAAGAAAATCTTTCAAGAATAGAAGGTTAGAGCTCTAGACAAGTGAAGATTCTAGGACAAACAAGGGCATAAGTTTTTGTGAAAACTTTAGGTTTACAAATTTTGAGATCAGGTTGATTACGTGCATTTGAGATTTGGAGAATGCTAGGATAAGAATTCGCCAAGGATGTCGGTCCACGCCACTTATTTTTCAAAAACCTAAATTGGTCCTAATTACCCACCTTGAGACTCATGTGGGAAATCAACGACTCCAACTCTACAATAAATTTTCATGGACCCATGTAAGTTGTCTTTCTCAACATTCTTGCCCATTACCCCTCCCTCAAAAAGTTTCATCCTCCATGCTTAATCCTAATGACCTTATCCCACATAGAAGATAGCTTTTGAAGAAATTGCCACAACCATTTCCCACGTAAAGTGATGTTCCTTCCTAAAATATTACAAATATCCAATCAATATGGTTGAATTAATCGAATACATGTTGACTACTCTCAGTGCCTGCTTAAGATTTTTTGGTCCAGATAGGAACAACTTAATTAGCATCATAAAAAATGAAAAAACCAAATCTTTTTAATTTTAAATTAATTTAGTGTAATTTTTATATGTTTGTGAATTTCATTAAGCCAGAGTTGTTGATTTTGGCCTCTTTTAAGCTAGAGCACCACACTGCCTCCTTACATATGTAAGTTGTACCGATGGGCTATCACATTATTGCTAAAGAGACATGTTTTCTAATTCTCGAAGATATTTCATTGCTAATTTTGCATCTAGTATGTCCCATATGAATTTGGAACAATACTACCATCGAACACCACTGCTCCTTTTCTGAACCTTTATCAGCAATGAATTGGAGTATTAACATCTCCCAATGCAATCAATTATTGCAATTTCTCTTCTGATGGTTCCTTCCTTTTTTTTTGGTTATCACCATAGGAGCAAATATCCTACCTCTATAACTTAGGGCTTCAACCTTCGTCTCTATTATTGAGGATTTTAACTTAGTTGGACATTATTAGCGCTTTTCCAGTGGCACACAAATGCATTTTGAGCAATTTTTGTGATCTAAGGACATGTGCCTCTCTTATTTTCCATTGTTTGCATATTAAGAGCTGGATTTTCCCTAGAAAACATGTCAAAAGTGGGAGTTTTCCCACAGGTTTCCATTCAACCACTTTGCTGACTATCTCCACTCTAATTTTGGAGGTTTGCCCACTATATCACTCCTCTATCCTTACATACGCATCATTTACATCTCATTATATCAAGATCTTCTTGAAAGCTACTAGAAGTGTAGAGCCAAGAAGCTTCTGGTCACTCTCTTTCTCACCAATTTCCACATTTTCTTAGTTACTATTTGTCTTCTCCTTGTGGTCACCCTATTTGATTTCTCCTTACATGTGAAATTATTTTGGTTTCCACAAGAACTAGGAAGTATAAATAGTGTGAGGTGTATTTAATTAATCAAGTCGCGAAAAAAAAAAGATTTAAAAGTAAATTACCTAAAATTTCTATTTTTTTGTGCAATTAACTAAAGTTTTTTGTTTCCTTCATTATGACACCACTAAGGTTCTATGCATGGATATGATCTTATTTATTGAGTTGAACATGGTTCACTAGATGCTTGATTGACTATATTCTCTGATCATGTGTCAATTTTTACTTCGGTGAGTGAAAAAATTTTGTAAATGAACGCGAGATTTCTATTTAAGGCAAGTATGTGAAAATGATATGGTAGAAAGGAAATGAAAGATAGAACTTAGTCTGTGGTTTTCTCTGTTCTAAACAAAGCCAACGAAGTTTATACATATCCATAAGAAGTTATCGGATTCCATATTACTTGTTAAAATCATGGTATAAAAATTAGATGAATTTGGTCGAAATTAACCGAATTGATTAAGTAATTTGGACAATCGAAACAAAGTTCACTTGTAAATATAAAATTACAAAATTTCATCAAAATATTCAAAAAATCGACGAAGTTCACTTAAAATCGAAGTTTTGAAGATTTTTGTGAAACAAATGTATAAAAGTCGTAAAAAAGAGCATTTTTTATGAAAGAATTTATGTAGTGCACAAAGATTCTTTTGTATAATTATAAATATACAACAAATCATTCTTTATAAATGAAGAAGATTTAAGGCGAGATATGTGTAACTAGCGAGTGGCTATTCAAGAGAAAGAAGCATAAGTTGTAGCCTGAAGAAGAGATGATAGAGAGAAGAGAGAGAAGTGAACAATAATCTAAAAGCCTAAAAGAAGAATGATAAAGGAAAATCAAGGTTTATATTAGAGTTTGACAATAATTTTTTTTTTTTTTTGTTTTTTTTTATAGTTTTAAGTTAACATCTGTGATGTGCATTAAGCATTATTAATGTTAACATATATATATATTTAGAACCATTATGTATATACTTTTATATGTATAATGTATTTATTATGTTTGTTTTCGACATTTTTAATAGATATTGTGCATATTTAACATTTGTATAATATTTTTTTGAAGTTTTCTAATTTGGTAAATTTTTGCAAAAATTCTTTCGAATTTCTCGAACTCTTTGAATTAATGCTGATTTTCAAATGTCGAAGTTTGGGGCGAAGTCGAAATTTCATTCCTTGGTTAAAATATAAAATTTAGTGGCACAATGTTACTTATTTCAATATCTTCCTGTCAATCAATGAAAGTTTATTGAGTGCAACAATCAAGTATCTCTGCATGAATCTTTTTGCTTTGGATTTTTGGTTAGGATGTGGCTTATTACATTAGGAATTTTTTTTTAATTTATTTTCAGGATGGTTACCATTATAGGAAAAAAAAAAATTAAGGGAAACGAGCTTCACACATGTTTTTAGAAAAGACACCTGACTCAATAGTCCTTGTGGAAACTATAAAGTTTAGTGGCACAATGTTACTTATTGCAACAAACGCTGCCGCACCCCGCCCTCTTTTCTTTTCTTTCTTTCTTTCTTTTTTTTGTTTCTTCCAATTTTCAGTTTACTAATCATAATAGTCATTGCTCTCTGTCTGTAGCTCTGGAGTTCTCTGTATATGGTGATGCTCAAGTCTTGAATTGTAGCCAACCAGACACAGAGGATGTTTTGGCTTTTGAAAATCAAGATGAAGAGGCTGTAGCAATGATTGAGGAGTCTCCTTCAGGTGTTGTAATCTTTCTTTGCAAGCTTTTTTGTTCTATGAGATCTTCTTCAACTACCAGTATTTGTTCTTCTGAAGAACCTATGTGCTTAGTTATTTGGAACAAGTTTTAGAAAGTTATCTTGTAACAGATTTGAAATAAATCTTGTCCTGTTTCTTAGAGATCATCATGAGTCTGTCCCATTAATAACAGATAGTTTCATATTTGAAGCATGCATATCATATTTCTAAACGCATAATTTCTGGTGTTATTTCCATTTTAGTCACCATAGGTTCTTGGGATTATATGGTGGTAAGATCTTCCACATTAAATATAGCATCTTATTTCCATAGCATCTTGGAAAATTGGTGGCTGCAGCTAATTTTGCTTCCCGGTAGATAGAGGAATATGATTATATTCATTTCATCTGGAGGCTACAGAATTAATAATTTATTCATCCTAATGAATTGCTTCCTTATTTTAACTTGCCTACTTTACTCATGAAGGTGAAGACGCAGCAAACATCAATGAAGCATCCTGGGGCATGGACTGTTCTCAAGTTCTTAAAGTGAAGACTTTGCACATTAGTTCTCCAATTTTAGCTGCAAAAAGTCCCTTTTTCTATAAGGTAAAACCATGTTTACTCCGAAAGCCATCTTTTTCTATTTATTCTTCTTTTTTATCCATATTTACTCCTTATTTATTTATTTATTTTAGCTCTTCTCCAATGGTATGAGAGAATCAGAACAGCGACATGTTACTCTGCGAATCAATGCATCTGGTAACAAATAACTAGAGAATTTTAGTGTATATATATTCGTTTTACATAAGTATTTGAAGCTGAGCTTTGTCATTCTCTCTTCTTTATTGTTAGTTTGTCCATGGAAAATAATCAATATCTTTGTAATATTTGTATAACAATCCAATTAAGATGCATTTTTCTTTTCTGGGCAGAGCCTGGGCTGTGTACTGAAATCAATCTCCTCTTTTGTTGGAACAGAAGAAACTGCTCTCATGGAGCTCCTGAACTTTATGTACAAGAATACCTTATCAACAACCACTGCTCCTGCTTTGCTTGATGTGCTTATGGCTGCTGACAAATTTGAAGTTGCGTCTTGCATGAGATACTGCAGTTGCTTGCTGAGGAAAATGCCCATGACACCTGAATCTGCCTTGCTTTATCTGGAGCTTCCTTCCAGTGTTTTAATGGCTGAAGCAGTTCAGCCACTGACAGATGCTGCTAGGCAATTCCTTGCTTCAAGCTACAAGGACGTAACTAAGTATGCCTGTATCCTTGCATCTTGCTTTATATCTTGGCCTTTTGCATTCTGATGGGAAAATATTTTTCTTACTAATGATTCTGCTACTATAAAATCTTTTTTTTTTTTAAAAATCTTTCTTTCTTTATGCTTGATATTTTCAATCAGTTTGTTCTATTTGTCTAGGTCTTTTATAATATTCTTTTCTGCAAAAGAATTAGGGTTCTGAATATATACGTGTGTGTGTGTATATACATAGAGATGTATACATTTATACATATTTGTTTTTAAGATGATAGACTTGTTTAATTCTCTGTGAGTTCAAATAATTTGTTTGCTAATCTTCTTGAAACTGCATAGGTCCACTATTTGACTTGCAAATTCCTGTGATGATCAGGTTCCAAGAGGAGGTATTGAACTTGCCCCTTGTTGGTATTGAGGCAGTATTGTCCAGTGATGACCTTCAGGTGCCATCAGAGGATGCTGTATATGATTTTGTGCTGAAGTGGGCCCGTTCCCAATACCCAAAATTAGAGGAGCGCCGCGAAATCCTAAGTTCACGCCTTGGTCGAGTGATTCGGTTTCCCTTCATGACATGCCGTAAGCTTAGGAAGGTCCTCTCGTGCAATGACTTTGACCATGAAATTGCATCCAAGGTTGTACTTGATGCCCTATTCTTCAAAGCCGAGGCTCCACATAAACAACGCGCATTGGCTGCTGAGGACTCTGCTACCCACAACCGCTTTGTAGAAAGAGCTTACAAATATCGCCCGGTGAAGGTGGTAGAGTTTGAGCTACCAAGGCCACAGTGTGTGGTGTACCTCGATCTCAAATGGGAAGAGTGTAAAAACTTGTTCCCATCAGGACGAGTTTACTCCCAAGCTTTCCACCTTGGGGGTCAGGGTTTCTTTCTCTCTGCTCATTGCAACATGGATCAGAATGGAACTTACCATTGCTTTGGGCTATTTTTGGGGATGCAGGAGAAGGGTTCTGCAAGCTTTGCAGTGGACTATGAATTTGCAGCAAGGTCAAAGCCTGCTGAAGAATATGTGAGCAAGTACAAGGGAAACTACACTTTTACAGGTGGGAAAGCTGTTGGATATCGAAACTTGTTTGCGATTCCATGGACGTCTTTCATGGCAGATGATAGCCTCTACTTTATCAATGGGATTCTCCACCTAAGAGCAGAGCTCACCATCCGGCAGTAGCAACTTGACTAAATTTAGACTATTTTAAATACTATATAGTGACTAATTGTTGGCGGAATGTTTGTATATTGTTCTGGAAGATGGTCGTTGGTATGAAATGGTTTGGTTCTATAGAAGCTGTCTTTCTTTTAAACTTGAATCGGTATGACCATCATATGATGCAGTCTTGATCGAGACATTAGGGAAAGAATCACAGGCACAGCTCGTGCGATGGTAAACATTTTTTATATTGTTTGTGCAATTTGGAATGCGTAGGTTGTATTTGGGTTTGCAATTTAATAACAAGAATATAGTGCGGAACGAATGCCGCTTGGCCAAGGAAAGATGGTTTTAGTTCTCAGATGGAAGACATAGTGTTATTATCATGAATTAGGCTGCAAAATAGTATGGTTTGTATGACTTAACAAGAATTTGAGAATGTTTAGTATATTTTAAAAAGAACTGGGTGGGTTTTGGGAATGCAATTATGAAAAAGAAAAAAAAAATAAATTAAAAACCCACTTTATCATGTTTTGAAAACAGCATGTTTTTTTTTTTTTTTTGTCCTTGATAATTGACAAAATGTTTTAAACGAAACAAGCTGTCAATATTTTTAAACTATAGAACTCAAAAACTTGTGAACGGATCTCCCTGGCTCGACACGGTGAATCTTGTGAAGGGCCTTAGTTGCCGCAAACTAGGCACACAATAGAATAAATAATGGTTGATTCACATAACGTATTTGTTAGGTTTCTCGACCTCAATTGATTTATTTAACATATAATCAAAATATCTAAATAATAAATTAAAGAATCACAGAATCAATTTAACAAGATTGTAATTGGGTCACAAATCCTTTGTCATGGTAAAGAAATTAATAATATTGAAAAGATTACAATACGATAAGACAGTCATAATCTCTTAATTGCTAGTTACAAAACAATTTTCTCATACTTAAATTAAGTCTACTCATTTCATATTTGATTTAAACACTAAGGACATGTCTAGTTTACAAGATTGGATAAAATTATTATTATAAAATAAGATAGAAATGGACAGAGGATGATTAAAAATAAAGTTGTCTAGTATTTGGTACAAAATGAGATGATTACAAATAAATAACAAAAAAAAATAAAAAATTAAAACTCTGCTTTGCAATAATATCATCACCGATGTGAAATTAGGCAAAAAAAAAAAAAAAAAAAAAAAAGCTTGGGGTAAAACAATCTCACCTAAAATTATGGAATTAATTTATCGTTGAATGGTTGATTTAAAAGAGATAATTTGTGTTACTATGTTATAAATTGGTCGTGTCGTAGACGAGTATCACCTATATATTACAAACTCAAACCGAACCATTTATTGATTATATTATATATGCAAATTTAAATTTGACCTGTTTATTAATCGTGTCATATTCGTATATTATAAATATATTTAACTTTTTATAACAATTTTTAAAATTATTTTTTTACAAAAAATATTAATAAAAATATAAAACATAAATAATATATAAAAATAAAATAAATTAAAAATACTTTTAAATAATAAAAACTTATTTCATCATATATTAAAAAAGGCATTATTCTTAAATTAATGCACAATAAATAGGTTATTTTTGGATATTAGTAGGTTAACTTTTTTATGACATAAAATTTAGTCAGGTTTAATCGTATTTAGCCTATTTTGACTTAAATCTATTTATATCAAATCGAACCCGTCAAATGCATATTGTGTTTACGTTGAGTTATCTTGTCTTGTCATAAATTATTACTTTCAAATGAAATAAGGTAGCGGACCCATAATTAATTTTAACCACATCCTTTAACCCAAACATGAGAATAAGATTTTTTTTTTTGTTTTGTTTTTTTTAATTCTATCTTGTTCAATCCTAGGTACGATAAAAGTTAGGTATCTATTACAACTAAAAACTTTCTCAAGTTAATACATTTTTTATTCTACTATTATTTAATTTAATTAATTTTTTTTAAAAGCTGGAGCAATATCTTAATAGTATAGATGATCAGTTGGGGATGGTGCTACGTTAAACGGTATTTTCTCGCCAGCTACCAACAGCGGTAGTTTTAGAGCTTTGACTCAATAAAATATTGGACTTCATATATATATATATATAAATTTTGTAACTTCGCAAAGTAATCTACTATGGCTGCAGGAAAATCGATATAACTATAAATAAAACTAAAACATCCAATGTCTCTATTTGGCCACAATTCAGGAGTTGAGCATCATCGTAGATTAAAAACGAAAAAAAAAAAAAAATATTAAGAAGACATAAATATTTAATAAATAATATTTTTATATTAATATTATTTACTTTATTTCTTACCCTTTAATTAATCACTAGCTTTTAAATTTTTTTTTCCTTTTATCTTTTTAAGGACATTACTTTTTTTTTGGGGCTCAAAAAAAAAAAAAAAAAAAGAGAACAGAAATACTATAAATATATATTTTTGAAGAACTATGATATGCAAAGTTTGTTTTTTAATTAAACCTTTCTAATAAAATCAAGTTTATTGTTAAAAACAAATTATGTATACTAACACTCATAAATCCATACTAATAAATAATAATACCTCCACCAAATAAAGGGTTGTAGTCACAAAGATTAAAGTGGGTGATAAACCAATTAGAAGATATGAGAATAATGATATCATTTTAAAAATTATCCTAAAAATATATGACTTATTTAGAACACATATTTTTATCATCTTCAAACTCACTGTGAATAATAGTGATGTGATGTCGAAATACAAAAATATTGATATACTTGCGGGGCTCATAGTTCAACTACTCAACCATTCTCAACATATTAGCTATTTGGAAGATCGCTTGAGGTAGAATTAGAAAAAATATATGTTGATCTGCTTAATTATGAATCATTATAATTACTAACAAATTATTCTAATTAATTATCATTTTTGTATGTACTTTCGATCTTATATATAATAAATAATTTAAGTACAAATTTTCTACTTTATTTTCTTAATTATATATAAAAGCTGTAATACTTGCTCCTCTAAACCACTTTTTCTGTTGAGATTGGTAGGTAAATTTGTTTACCTCGCTAGACACCTAATTTTGTAGTCAAAACTGTAGATATGAAAGCAACTAAGAAAGCAATGCCAGAAAATGACACTAGGGCTCGAGAATGGATGAGAGAAAGAAAGAAATGAAAAAGAAAGATGAAATTAAAACTAATACAAAAAAGTGTGGGTGGGTTTATCACGGGGAAAAATACAAATTTATACAGAAAATTGATAAATATTATTAAAATACCGTATACATAAAAAATATACAACTAAAAAAACTTAAATATCAAAAATATCAGTTGCTGATAATAACGAAAAATACAGTTCCACTATTTGCGAGGGCCAGCAATGGTGAAGGTGAGCTGAGCAGTAGCAGCAGAAGGAAGGCAGCGGGGTAGCAACACAGAGGTGTTTGCTTGTGGGAAAAAACTAGCAATAGCTGCACTTGTAGCAGTGACGACAGCAAAACAGAGGGGGCATGGCAGTGACTGTAAACAGAGGGAGGAAGATTGGTCGGAAGGGTTGTAACAATGGTTGTGTCGGACCGGCACTTGCAACACAATAGTAGCGAGGGTGGAGCAAAAAACGGGCATTAGCAACAACAGCGGCAGCGCCGACAACACACAGCATAGGCGATGAGCGGCGACAACAAGTTTAGTGCATGACGGAGGTGAGTAGTGGAGCTAGGCCGTCGCCAACGGTTAATACCCTTGCGAATATTGGAAATTGAGTGCACAGTGGAGGTGGAGGTGAGCAGTGGCGCTAGAAACCAAGAAAAAAAGAAAAGAAAAATAAAAGGAAAAAAGAAATGTATATTAGTAATATATTAACGATATACTACATATATATGTGTGTGTGTGGTGACGGTGGTGGTTGGTTCTTTGATTTCTTGGAAACTTATTGAGAGACGTAGAACGATTCCAATCGTAGATGTGAAACTTAGGGTACATCACTTTCTTTTTAGTGCTATATAATTGATGTGAATGACGGAGGCGCAGGGACTATAGGCTACAGCAATAGTGGTACTTTCTTTTTAATATTATACAGTTGATGTAAATGGGGAGGCAGGCGGTGGCGGTGGAGGAAGAACCAGAGGTGGTGAGACTTGGTGGCTATTTAATAAAATTAAGCATAAGGCCATGTAAACTTCTCAAACCTTTCTCTTTTCCAGGGATCCCATTAATGCACAAGATCCCATGTAAGCTTCTTGCGCTACCCAACAAGTGGCCACTCGTTGCTTCTCCTTTCTACTGCTTACTAAACCCCTGTTGCTCACCCTACCACCGTTGTTTACTTCTTTTCCAACCACATCTTCTTTCGCTCCACCATGTCCACTGCCGCTCATTACTTCTGTATATTTGATGAATATTTCTTGTATACAACATGTTTTTTTGCACATAAATCAATTCAATTCTGTAGTTAATGAGTTATTCTGTATGTTTCTTGAATATTTCTTGTACATTTTTTGTATATTTAGCTATTCATTTCTACAGGTAATGAGTTGTTCTATATATTCGATGAATATTTCTTGTATATTTCTTGTATATAACATATTTTCTACACATAAATTAATTCAATTCTGTAGTTAATAAGTTGTTATGTATATTTCATATATATTTCTTGTATATTCTGTATAAAAAAACTAGTTCCCTTTACAAACGTTTAATAGTGATTAAGAAAATAGTATGTATACACAAAATATACAAGCATAATCCAACTATCTCCTGCAAAAATATATTGTATGTATATTTTATTTACAATAAACGCATATACATGTAACTATTTTACGTAAAAAATTGATGAACAACAAAGTTGTATAAAATTTTTGACTGCTAAATACAATGCAGTACATCAGTTTTAGAAAAAAAAATTAATGTATACATCAGTTTTACAATAAATGCATATGCTACCGGTGCTGGAACTTCTACTTGTTGAGTTATACCTGAGAATAAGTGTTCAACAACTCTTTCAGGATTGTTGTAAGGGACACGCAAAGCACGAACTACAGTATCTTTGTCCCAAGTTCCTCCCCCTAGGTCAAGAATTTGCTAAACAACATCCTCAAAATTACTTCCTGCGAAAAGGTTTGATGCTGCCTGATCGTGGACGTCTGATTCCGCGACTGTAGTTCCCGTGGCAAGAACAACAATAGGTGCAGGTAAAGGTGTTGGTACAGGTGTAGGAGCGGGTACAGGTGTAGGAGCGGGTTCAGCTGTGGCAAGTGTAGGAACCACGGGCGTTGCCGCAGGAGTTTGAGGTGTCGCTGAAGCTGGAGTTACAGCAGGAGGTGAAGCACTTGCCGGTGGAGCAGGTTTTGTAGGTGCAGCTCCTGCTGTTGTATATTCTGCAATTCTTTTCTTCTTCTTCTTCTTCTTCTTCTTCTTCTTCTTCTTCTAGCGTAGGCACGACGAACGGAAATAACGCGCCAATTTGTTATATAGTATTAACGAAAATAAAATGTAATTGTTGACATAAGTGAAAAATGAAAAGTTGCGCAAAATTTTTTTGATAATATTTTTAAAATGTTGGTAATTTCTGTAATTTCCTCTTTATCACGGGACCAACTCCGTGGGCCGATCGACTAAGCAGTTTGGGCCTGAGAACTCTCATGGATTTGTCAAAAATTAGGTTGGGCCTGCCATTTGGTTCCCAAACCTTGGTCTGTCATTTTAATATATTGATCACATAATTTTTTAATTCTAATTTAATTTATTTTTAAAAAATAATTATATTTTATATTTTGATTAATATTTTTTTAAAAAATAATTTTAACTTTTATGTATAAAAATTTAAATAGATTATCTATAAGGATGTAAATATGACACGAATGATGAATGAGTCAGATTTGACTTTATGTATTTGATATGATTAATAAATAAATCAGGTTTGAGTTTGTAACAAATGAATTATATTCATTTATGACGTGACTCGTTTATAACATAATGACATGAATTATCATGCCTAATAACTATTAAATGAGAAGTGTTATATTAAAGTGATCAAGTTGGGTAGATAGTATATTGTTTAGAAATTCTGAAAATGATTATTTACGTTTTCCATTTTCTTAATTAACATACAGTAGACAATATCACCAATTTTCTTATATGAATTTTACCCAATATTTTGCAATTGCATGATAGATATATTTAATTATTTATCTTTTTTGTTTTTTTTTTTTTGCTTTGTTTTCTTTTGTTTTGTTTTGTTTTGTTTTTTGTTTTTCTTTGTTTTTTTTTTTTTTTTTTGAGGAAAAGGTGAAAACTTGAAAGTTCAATCACCAAAACATATCTATCACTAGCAATATCTGAATTATTTTTATATTAATAAAGATATAGGAGACCAAATGATAGCAAACAAGTCTCAAGCCCTACAATAATTCAAATATTGATCTGTAGCAGGTGTAAAATTCATTTTACTATTCCTTTTTTTTTTTTTTTTTTTTTTGTTATCAAGGTCTCTTCTATAAATTCATTCACTTTCAATAATTTACGTTCAAAAGCTAAAACTATTTAGGGTTTTGCTCTGTCTTCTTCTCTTTCTCTTCACTTTGGTCCATTGGTTTGGTCATCTTTAGTAACCATTTGATGCCCTTATTGCAATATTACAATTATAAAAGCCACTGGTGTGCATGGTTAAGGGTTGTGTTGTGCGTAACACAACACATCCCTAAGGACCCGTTTGGGACACAAGATGGAATATAATTATTTTGGTGGAATAAGATGGAATGCGATACGATAAGATATAAAAATTAAAAAAATATAAAATAAAAAAATAAAAGTCAATTTTTTTTTTGGGTGGGACAACTCAATTCCACAATGGGATAACTCAATCCCACAAAAAATGGTGGGTTTGAGTTATCCCAACATGGGATGAATAAATGGGCCCAAATAATTTTTTTTTTCTTATCTTATGTAGCCCCAACATCGGATTAGGACAAAAATTTGTTCAATCTCATCCCAATCTCCTTACCAAACATGCCCTAATAGTAGGTCGAAAATTCGGCTCAAACTGCTATGGATTCTTGAATATAACAAATGAAATTCTTTTCATACGTGGAAATAAAAATGAGGAAAGGATAGAAACACTTTCAACAAGCCTTGAGCAAAGCTTTCCCAACTCCCCGAGGTTCCCACAACCCTCACAAGCACATACACTTGGACAAAATCACAAATCGTCAAAAGGTAAGAACCTCTTACAATGCCCCAATTTATAGATAAAGGAGAGGAAGATTACAATAGGTAGGGTGGTTATTAAGGGTCATGATGGTCTCTCATAGTTGTATAGATTCCCTTCCACCATTATTTGGGCGTGCAAGATGGCTTAAACAAGTGGGGAATGGCTGAGTAGCGATTGACCCATCATTAAATGCAACTATTGTTCACTTGTAGGTGGTGATTATGGCAGAGTAACATTCTTTAGATCATGATATCTAACAATACTGAAGGTCTCCAAGGGCATGCCAAATATTGTTAAAAAGCTCTAAATGTGTTCTACAAAGATCAACCACTAAAGTACTGTGATGCCCCTTTTAGGGAATCCCACCCACAGACTTTGCTCGATATAGCCGTTGCAGTAACCTATGCAGCACACTAAACATTAATATTGTTTTCAATTTTTTTCTTTTTCCCTTAGGGTCACAACACCAATTTTTAATTTATTTCAGTTATCTTTTGTTTTAATTAATTTAGTCATTGTCCTCAATTTGTATGTCAACATAGTTAACTTAATTAGTTTCAACCATGATTGATTACTATTAATTTTAAGTAAATATGTTAAAGATTTTAGGGTATTACCTTGTCGGCAATGAAGCGCCAGATGTAGTCTATGCATGTCGAATAGAAAGGATCATAATGGTGGCAGAACATAAGACTGTGTTAACTCGTCTCTTGAGGTTTGTAAATTTCAAATTGAATGTTTTGTCATCAAAATAATATAAAGAATAATAATAGATTGATTAATTAAGGTTTTCTAAGGGCCTCATCTGGTGATTAATGGACGAAGGCAACTTGCTTTATAGATGGACTACATATGGAAATTCAAAAGTTCATTTTGGCCATAGAATTACAAACATTCTGGGAAGCAATAGACATGGCCTTGCTATTGGAGAAAGAATTTTTAGTGAAGCAATCATGAGGAACAAGAACAAGTGGTCTATGCAACACTCAGGACCCCTTCCCTAGGGCGAAGGGCGAACCAACCAGCATAGTGTCCTGATAAACCCACTCGCAAGTTAAGCTCACCAAAACACTGTTCAACCTCCTTTGCACCCTACACACAACATCACCAAAGTAATCACAAGAGATGCTAAAGTAACTAAAACAAGTAATTGCAGTAAAATTTTAAATTAAATAAATGTAGCAGTAGTAGAAGTGTCTAAGTCAAAATATTTACAACAGTTTCCTTATTCGCTATACATATGACTAACTCTCCAAATAATGAACTGCGTAGAAAATCTACCAAAATAACCCAAGAATGGTACTCTACGTTATAACCACCTTTTTCCCTTTGCTAGTAGCAGAAGAACCTAAATGTTAGAGTAGTGAGCCAATTTATCCTCAGCGGCTCAGTGAGTAATATAGTATAACTTATAACTTAAAATAGGAATTCCATAAAACAATGTTATGTATGTATGAACAAATAATATTATGTGAGTAAATGCAACAGTTAATAAATTTTAAATTCACAATACAGTCATGCACCTTCCATCCTAAAAACAGTTTTAACGATGAAAACACATGTCGAGGCTCTTTCTAGCTCCAAGGCAATAATAAATCCACTTGAGTGGGCTTACCAAACAATTAGGCATATTCTCATACAACATCATAAGGATCCGCTAGCACATACCTTATTTATGGTGGCTTTAGATCCTTAGTAAGTGGACCAATTGAGAACCCACACAGAATGTACCTCCAGGTGTAGCAACATCCAGTCCTCAAGCTCAACCACATCTAATACCTTAACCCATACCATCAGACTTCGAGATTTGGTGCATACTTTCATTTAAAAACCCATTTAAAGATTGTAAATGCATTGAAATATGTAATAACATTTCATTTATGAATAGAATAAAAAGTTTAAGTGATAAATTAGAAACACCACTCACAAGGATGCTCAGCTTTTGGTGCTCCTCTAGTAATCGGTCACATCCCGCTGATGTTTGATCTTGCGTGATCAACATGGTTTCTTAATGTGCAATTAATCTCTTAATATTAACCCAAAATACCAAAAATCTATATAGTCGACACCTGTCCTACTTTTGGCATATAATAACGAATCTTTTTTCATAAATTTGGCAGTTCCATAAATAAAATAGAAAAATTTTAATTATTTTTCATATCATGCATTTTTTTCCTAGTACATATTTCATAATGTTATATATAACATTATATAGCATTTCTTATTATTTAACATATAACCTTATATACATTTTTATTCATTAATCCTCAAATTGCATAAATGCAAATTTAATTTATCAATTGACCTCCGAAAATTATAATTTTAGTGTTATTGAGTTCAAAATTTTATTTTGGACATTTTAGTACCCACCATTTAAAATTTCAATATTAATAGGTATACCCCTTATGTATCATCTTCTAATTACGATATAAATTCTTAGGGCCTACATGAATACTATAACAAATTATATATCTATGTTCTAGTCGTTGATCTATGTGCTGACAACCACACCGACTTTCTCCGAAAATGTGCTTCTCCCTTATGGCTTAATCCTGAGTTTTTTTTTTATCAAACTCCCATTTAAGCTTAATGAAGACATTAATCCCACAAAAGCTACTCATCATGGCATGCCACCCTCTCAGCTTGCTTTGGCCCTTGCTGAAATTGGGCAATTAAAATCTCAAGGCCTTATTGAGCCCACAACTTCTCCATGGGCATGTGAAGCTTTTTATGTCAATAAAAGAGCTGGACAAGTAAGAGACAAGCTTCGTCTTGTCATCAATTATCAATCTCTCAATGTTTTTCTTCAAGATGACAAGTTTCCTCTGCCAAGGCCAGAAACTCTTTTTCAACATCTCTCTAAGGCACGAGTGTTTTCTAAATTTGATTGCAAATCAGGTTTTTGGCAATTAGGTATTCATCTTTCTGATCGCCCAAAAACAACATTTGTTTTGCCTAGTCATCACTATCAATGGACCGTTCTTCCTTTTGGGTTAAAGACTGCTCCGTCTCTATTTCAGAAAGCCATGATGAAGATTTTTCAGCCAATCCAGCAAAATTCCTTGATCTATATCGATGACATTCTGTTGTTTTCCAAAAACATAGAATCTCATATCTCTCTGGTACAACAGTTTTATGAGCTTTGCAGGTCTTTTGGTCTGATGCTTTTAGAGAAGAAAATGCAACTTTTTCTCTCTTATGTTGATTTTTTAGGCATGAATATTCAAGATGGTCAGATCTCCCTCTAGCCTCATATTACTTTGAAGATTCTTGAATTTCCTGATATTTTTCCTGATAAGCAAACAATTCAACAATTTCTCGGCTTAGTAAATTATATGAATGTTTTCATTAAGAATTTATCTAAGCTCACAAGTTTGCTTTATGGACTGCTAAAGAAGAACCCTCTTTCTTGGTCTTCTTCTCACACTACTGCTGTTCAGGAATTGAAACTCAGAGCCCAAACATTACCTAAGCTCAAAATTCCTGGCTCTAGTATTCGCATACTCCAAACAGATGTTAGTGATGCACATTGGGGGGCTGTCTTGCTTGAACAATTATTTGACAACAGTCGTGTTGTTTGCGGATACAAAAGTGGCTCCTTCAAACCTTCTGAATTACATTATCACTCCACTTTCAAGGAAATTCTTGCAGTCAAACGGGGTATTGAGAAATTCCAGTTCTTCCTTGTTGGCCATCATTTTCATATTGAGATGGATATGTCTAGTTTTTCCCAGATGTTGCAATTCAAATAAAAAGGTTCTTCCTAATTCACAATTGCTACGATGGGCTAATTGTTTCTCTTAATATTCTTTTACGGTTCATCATATTCCTGGAAAATCGAATACCCTTGCTGATTTTCTTTCCAGGCATAAGGCTCCTTCTCCAATTGACTCTAATTTCATTGGAGTAATTGGTTCCTCCTCATCTGCTCCTGATCCTTCTGATGGAACTTTTGATTCTACTTCTTATTTTACTGCTTTTCTTGCTTTTCTTCCAGTCGAGCTTCGGGACCTCATTTACTGAAAAATCCCTACCCAGCCAAAGATTGATAGCTATCTTAAGATCATCACCAAAAACCATGGCATGATTTTTGGACATATTCCTCATCCCACTTTCCCTTTTCTTTTTCCATTCCGTTTTCCTTGCTACTATCATTTTCCAAAAGCAGCCTATTGTTTTATGATGATTCTTCTTCAATCTTGGTGGATTGGGTTTTGTCTTAACAAAAATCGCATTCGGGCTTACCTTTTCCAAATGAGCTTTATCGCTTCTCAGCCTCCTTGCAGATATTCCAGGCCTGACCCAGATCATATTCGATTCTACAAATTCCTGTTACAATTTGCAGATCACCAACATTGCTAAATTTTCTTCAAGAATGGCCTCATCTTTATCTCACGGTGATATTTTATGCACGTGTAGCTTCCCCATCTGACCATACTAGTATTGGAGACGATCCCCTTGGAGCTTGTAACCAGCAATTCCATTTTAAAATTCTTCGTTCATATCCTCATCTCCTATATTTTAATCCATATGCCCATTTACCTCGTGGGTTTCAAGAACGTCCCCGTTCTAATGAAGCTCCTTGGTGTCCCCATTTTCATTTCTTCTATCAATTCCAGCATGATCTGATCTAATGGAAGAGGGCTTCCCATCTTGATGCATGGAATCCACGAAGCAACCGACCCAAGTATGTTGCACTATTCTATGGGAAAGCAGGCCTCAGCCAGGTCTATAATCATTTGCATATGGACCTCAAAGAATTATTCGTTCAGTATACACATCGTAATCCACTGCATATTCCTGATGTGGTCACATCTATTGAGTACTTTTCTCTCTACTCAGCGGAGTAGTTCCCATGGCCCATTGATGACTCAGATTCTGCCACAAGCAAACAAGACAATAGTGATGAGTAGAGATTACAACTATCTGTTTGTACTTTTGGTCAATAAAGCTTGTCCATTATTGTCCTTCGTTCCTATGTAAAGCTGCATTGTTGGGTCATGTCCATGTGCTTAAGTTTTCTTTCCAGCTCACTTTGGTGTATTATTGTACTTTTGTAGTCTTTTTATGTATATCATTGTACTCGTTTAGTCTTTTCATGTTTTGTCGAGTCACATGTAATCTTTGTCCATGGTCTCGTCATTGCTTTTAAATGAGAGTCTTCATCCCAATTCTCATCATCGAGTAATAGAGTTCTTAATTGTAAGTGTAATGTTCAGAGTGTTTTATTCACTATCAATATGAGGTATAGTTTTCTACATTATCTTCCTCTCTGCGCTATCATTCTTATTATTATCCTCTTCCTTATTATTGCTTGTTGCTGTAAATTTGCTTGTGTTGTCCTGGTCTGCGACGCCTTCGACTCTGAAGAAACATCCTAATTGTTTCCCCACACTTAGGTGTGTAGTATGGTATCAGAGCCATGTTTTCAGCTCAGTTTCACCCAGATAATTGCCCATGTTCATTGTGTTTCTAGACTTTGTTATATTGCTCATCTGTCTTTCTAGCTTATGACTTATCCCTTTCAGAAATTCTTACTTTGTGGACTAATCGTCTTTTCTCTGGGTCTTCATCATCACTTCCCTCTACTACCTCTTCATGTTCATCCACTCCGTCACCAAGTCAGTCCCCCATAAGCCCAATCCACCAAGATTGATCAGCAGGATTGAAACATACACTAAACGTTACACTTACAATTAAGAACTCTATTACTCGATGATGAGAACTGGGATGAGGACTCTCATTTATAAGCAATGAGGAGACCATGGACAAAGATTACATGTGACTCGACAAAATATGAAAAGACTAAACGAGTACAATGATACACATAAAAAGACTACAAAAGTACAATAATACATCAAAGTGAGCTGGAAAGAAAACTTAAGCACATGGACATGACTCAACAATGCAGCTTTACACAGGAACGAAGGACAATAATGGACAAACTTTATTGGCCAAAAGTACAAACAGATAGCTGTAATCTCTACTCATCACTATTGTCTTGTTCGCTTGTGGCAGAATCTGATTCATCGATGGGCCATGGGAACTGCTCAGCTGAGTGGAGAGAAAAATACTCAATAGATGTGACCACATCAGGAATATGCAGTGGATTACGATGTGTATACTGAGCGAATAATTCTTTGAGGTCCATATACAAATGATTATGGGCCTGGTTGAGGCTTGCTTTCCAATAAAATAGTGCAATATACTTGGGCCGATTGCTTCGTGGATTCCATGCATCAAGATGAGAAGCCCTATTCCATTGGATCAGATCATGCTGGAATTGATAGAAGAAATGAAAATGGGGCCACCAAGGAGCTTCATTAGAACGGGGACGTTCTTGAGACCCACAAGGTAAATGGGCATATGGATTAAAATACAGGAGATGAGGGTATGAACGAAGAATTTTAAAATGGAATTGCTAGTTACAAGCTCCAAGAGGATCATCTCCAATACTAGTATGGTCAGATGGGGAAGCTACAGGTGCATAAAATATCACCGTGAGATAACGATGAGGCCATTCTTGAAGAAGATTTAGCCAATGTTGGTGATCTGCAAATTGTAACAGGAATCTGTAGAATCGAATATGATCTGGGTCAGGCCTGGAATATCTGCAAGGAGGTTGAGACGCGATAAAGCTCATTTGGAAAAGGTAAACCCGAATACGATTTTTGTCAAGACAAAATGCAATCCACCAAGATTGAAGAAGAATCATCAGAAAACAATAGGCTGCTTTCGAAAAATGATAGTAGGAAGGAAAATGGAATGGAAAAAGAAAAGGGAAAGTGGGATGAGGAATATGTCCAAAAATCATGCCATGGTTTTTGGTGATGATCTTAAGATAGCTGTTAATCTTTGGCTGGGTAGGGATTTTCCTGTAAATGAGTTCTCGAAGCTCGACTGGAAGAGAAACAAGAAAAGCAGTAAAATAAGAAATAGAATCAGAAGCTCCATCAGAAGGATCAGGAGCAGATGAGGAGGAACGAATTACTCCAATGAAATTTGAGTCAATTGGAGAAGGAGCCTTAGGCCTGGAAAGAAAATCAGCAAAGGTACTCAATTTTCCAGGAATATGGCGAACCGTGAAAGAATATTGAGAGAACCAATTAGCCCATCGTAGCAATTGTGGATTAGGAAGAACCTTTTGGTAGAATTGCAACATCTGGGGAAAACTAGACATATCCATCTCAATATGAAAATGATGGCCAACAAGGAAGAACTAGAATTTCTCAATACCTCGTTTGACTGCAAGAATTTCCTTGAAAGTGAAGTGATAATGTAATTTAGAAGGTTTGAAGGAGCCACTTTTGTATCCGCAAACAACATGACTGTTGTCAGATAATTCTTCAAGCAAGACAATGCCTAATGTGCATCAGTAGCATCTGTTTGGAGTATGCGAATACCAGAGCCAGGAATTTTGAGCTTAGGTAATGTTTGGGCTCTGAGTTTCAGTTCCTGAACAGCAGTAGTGTGAGAAGAAGACTAAGAAGGAGGGTTCTTCTTTAGTAGTCCATAAAGCAAACTTGTGAGCTTAGATAAATCCTTAATGAAAACATTTATATAATTTACTAAGCCAAGAAATTGTTGAATTCTTTGCTTATCAGGAAGAATATCAGGAAATTCAAGAATCTTCAAAGTAATATGAGGCTGGAGGGAGATCTGACCATCTTGAATATTCATGCCTAAAAAATCAACAGAAGAGAGAAAAAGTTGCATTTTCTTCTCTGAAAGCATCAGACCAAAAGACTTGCAAAGCTCATAAAACTGTTGTACCAGAGAGATATGAGATTCTGTGTTTTTGGAAAACAACATAATGTCATCGATATAGATCAAGGAATTTTGCTGGATTGGCTGAAAAATCTTCATCATGGCTTTCTGAAATAGAGACGGAGCAATCTTTAACCCAAAAGGAAGAACGGTCCATTGATAGTGATAACCAAGCAAAACAAATGCTATTTTGGGCGATCAGAAAGATAAATACATAATTGCCAAAAACCTTATTTGCAATCGAATTTAGAAAACACTTGTGCCTCAGAGAGATGTTGACAAGACGAAACTTGTCATCTTGAAGGAAAAACATTGAGAGGTTGATAATTGATGACAAGACGAAGCTTGCCTCTTACCTGTTTAGCTCTTTTATTGACATAAAAAGCTTCACATGCCCATGGAGAAGTCATGGGCTCAATAAGGCCTTGATATTTTAATTGCTCAATTTCAGCAAGGGCCAAATCAAGCTGAGAGGGTGGCATGCCATGATGAGTAGCTTTTGTGGGATTAATGTCTTCATTAAGCTTAAATGAGAGTTTGATAAAAAACTCAGGATTAAGCCATAAGTGAGAAGCACATTTTCGGAGAAAATCGGTGTGATTGTCAGCACAACAATTGGTGCTGAGATTCTGGCGAAGATCAGCAATTCTGGGATCATCAATAACATGAACTGCAGGAGCAACCATAGAAACCCAAGGAATGAAGGCAGAAGGAGTCCGTAATCCTTGAGGAGTCCATGTGAGCCGTCGGAGTTGCTGAATAATATCATACCCAATTATAAAATCTTTAAGCAAAGTGGGAGCACCTAAGATCCTGTGCTTGACAGTAAGAAGAGGATGCAAACGAATCTTCACTGGCTTGCTGATCAGAGTGATGACCAAAGAAGAAGAGCTTGCAGTATTGAAATTTTGGTGGTAAGGTTTCCACCAATTAGAAGGGAGCATGGAGGTATGCATGAGAGTAGCAGTTGCACCTATATCAAAAAGAGCCGTGATGGTAATTGGATTGTGATAGGGAGATAAATATACCTGGACATTGGCATAAGGCAGATGAGAAATGGTGCTGGCAGAAGGCTCAGTGTTGAGGACAAGAGCCTGAGTATCTGATAGTGCCATTAATGCTGTTGGGGAATACTCATCATGCAAAGAGTAAAGGGATTCAACATTAGACAGTTCGGTGTCTGTAAGTTGTTCAATCTGGGAGATGAGTTTCACATGCCTTTTTGTTTTTCGAGGACAATCATTGGCAAAATGGCTAGGATTTTTACAGATAAAGCACCTGGAATCAGCAAATTTCTTACGAAACTGTTTGCGTCGTAAGAACTTCCATTTAGATCTTTTGTGAGGAGAACGATGCATCCATTTTTTCCACTTCCTATGCTTCTTGGATTTATGTTGCGTAGGAATAGGAAATGCTGGAGAACCTTTTAAACAAGAACAAGGTTCGTAGGGATGACACTTACGAAAATAAGTAGGATCATCTGCAAGGCAAGATTTTTTTAGAGTTTTACCCATCTTGAGCTGCTGTTGGAAAAATAAATGGTCTGAACAAAGTTCCATGCGGCCGAGCTGGATAAAAGCAAATAATTCACCCAATGTACAGTTCTCAAATTTTTTGTTGACATTTTGCATATGAATCTTGGCCTTGGAGGAAATTAGCTGAGGGAACGAGTGGAAGAAGACCACCTTAAGATTATTTTCATCATAGCCATTGATGAGGTAAAATATGCAAGACATTTCGGCATAATGTTTGCGAAAATCTGCTTCTAAAAGGTACAACACTTGGTGGAGAGAAAACGTTCTCGTGCACGCTCTTTGACATGGTCATGAGGGCCAATAAAGGAAGTAAACAGAGAGGTTATTAATTCAACCAAGGGTCGATTCATAAAATGGACCTGTCTGTATTCCTTAATATCAAGCCACCAGTCTCGGAGACTACCAGGAAATTTTGTTACCATCTTTTCAATAACTTGGCGATTAGTGAGACCCTTGAGTTTTTCGGAATAGCACAAATATAGCATGTCATGGAAGAAGAGAGGCCAGTCGTCATAAGGCAATTTATCCAAATTGAAGGTATGAAAACCATTGGAGGATTTGCTTACATGGCCAGTGGGATGAGAAGTTGTTGGTGGAGGTTGCATATCAGGGTGCATATCGCCAGGTTCAGGAGGTGGATCAACATGTGGCTCTTAGACTCACCAGTTTGAGAAGCCACCAATATATTATCAGAATCAGAGGAATCTGATGAAGAAGAAGGCGAAGAAGAACTAGAAACCTCTTCATTGGTGTCTAGAAGAGAACTGTGATGAACTTTAGGCACATATGCATCAAGGTGGAGGAAATCAACCAAGGCATTAGGTGAAGGTGTGTCAATAGTAAGAACCATTTTTGTTTACCTTTGTCCTTTCGGCGATTAAAGAGACACTCAGTAGCAACAGGACGAGAGGGAGGCTAAAAATCATGTATTTCAAGAGGAGGTAATAATGGAGGCTTTAGCCTTTGTTGGGAGGCTAGCTGGTAATCGGAAGGAAAAAAAGAAGAAAAAATAGGAGAAAGATTGGATTGCATAGGCACATAATGGGGTTTATATGAAGGAACAGATGATGTTCTGACCTGAATATCCCGCAATTGGGTTTTGAGGGATTTCTATTCTCGTTCAAGAGGTAAAAAAAGAACAGCTGTATCGGCGTAGCTTTCAACAGAGGTAGCAAGGTCCATCAGTTTTTGATGGATTTGATCGAGACGATCATGGATAGCTATAATAAGCTGTTCTTGAGAATCATGCTGCTGTTTGAAAGAATCTTGCTTTTGGACAAGATCATCTTGTTTTTGAGCAATGGATCGGAGAAGATCATTCTGGAACAATGCATTATTAGATTGCCAGTTAAGAACGACTTCTGTATCTGATAAAGGCTTGAGCTCCGGACCAGATGACATCACAATTTTGGATCATTTAACTTGATACTGCATGGGAAGACCAGTAAAAGGATCTTCAGTATGGTCATTAGGAGGGACCGACGAAGAGGCAGATCCAGTAATAATATTGCATTCTAGAAGATCATCATCAGAGAGAAGGACGTAATATTGGAAACGTCTTGAAGGAGAATCAATAAAGCCAACCGAAGGATCTCTTGACTCATAACGTTCTTGGAGAAGATGTTGAGAACACCGTCTTTTGGGTTTTTCAGGAACATCATAGTGGAGATCAAAATCAGAATCCAGACAACTGGAGTAGGAGCAAGAAGAATCCCACCAAATATGAGGGGGGGATACATTGTCTGAAATGTCCACTACATTAACATCAGCAATTGTGGCGTGCATATGAGTCGTAGGATTATCTAGAAAAATGGTTTCGACAAGACCATCTAAGTGCCATTGATGAACACCAAAAGAAGTTTGTTGGACCTCAGTAGTCTGGAAATGAGCTTCATAGCTAGTAATCCATTTCTCAAGAAAAATGTTCTTTAACTGTTCTAAAGGCAATGCCCGTGGGATAAAGGTATGTGACACAACTCCTTGAGCATTGATATCAAACATCAAGCTTTGAAGATTAGAACCTTTATAGGAAATTTCAATAGCATGATTTTGGACCCGATAGGCAATCTGATAATGAACAGTGGCTGCCAAGGTAGTTTGGACCAAAGGAGTGCCAGCAAGCTGGACTTGGAGACTCAAGGTTGTAAGAGCATGAGGATCTCGCAGGGAAACATTAAAGTTTGGATAAAAAGTTATAAATACTGTACCAGAGTTGAGAGTAGTCTGAACAGTACCAATAATGGCATCTGCATACTGGACCATGTGAGAATCAAGCAAAGCTATGCGAGATATAGCTTCAGTTGCTTTTCTACCATGAAAAAGTAATAGAAATTTTGAATGCACCATAATGGAGAGGACTATATCCATCTTTGCGCCAAGATAGCAACAACGGAGAAGGAAGGGTAAGAGCAAAGAAATGCTCAACTTGATCGGCAGGAACTTGGTGTTCATTAAAATAAGAAATCTAGACATATTCCTTGACTGGAATCTTAGGAGTCTGTTTTTTAAACAGACTGAAATTTTTTTTGGAAAAGGTGACAAAAGGTATATGATATACCTGTTGAGGACAAATAGGAACTAGTTCTGTTAAAGGAACAATACCTTGAGAATCAGGACGATATTCAACTTCAAAAAGCCCATCAATTTTGCAAGTCCCACAAGAAGACTCTAGACCAGAGAGAGTAGAATCAGTAATGGTATCAGAGCCATGTTTTCAGCTTAGTTTCACCCAGATAATTGCCCATGTTCATTATGTTTCTGGACTTTTTTATATTGCTCATCTGTCTTTCTAGTTTCTGACTTATCCCCTTCAGAAATTCTTACTTTGTCGACTAATCATATTTTTTCTGGGTCTTCATCATCACTTCCCTCTACATCTACTCCATCACCAAATCAGTCCCCCCTAAGCCCTCTTTTCCAAGATTGAGGTTTGATCTTTGCTGGCTGAAGCCCATAGGTCTTTCGCCTTTGCCCCCTTGCTTCTTAGCCAACGAACAGTTACTCCTTGTAAAAATACATCCTAGTTTTGGGTCACAATCGACTAATACTTCTATTGAAAACTACACTAGCAAAATTATAATTCATAACTTTCATAATAATTCTGAATTGAAAAGAGGTGAAAATAATTTACTTAAAGCGCTGGTTCTTTGAAAAATGATGGCTTTTTCCTTCCATTTTTCTTTCTTTTCTTCTTCCTCTTGTTCTCCTTCTTTTTCTCTCTTTTCTTTTCCTTTTCTCTCTTGGATTTCCTTTTTCTTTTTTTTTTTCTTTCTTTCCAGGATGCAACTTGAGAGAATGAAGATTGAAGGAATGAGCAAGCTTTTTTATAGGAATGGATTTTGGTGGATCCTCCTCATTAATGTTAAGCTAACCACTATTTGCTCTCATCCTCCACCTCAACAATATTATCGACTTATTTATATATATGTTCATTTAATTTTTTTTCCAACCCAATCATCATATATTATCTCTTGTGCATATATATACACTTAATCAATTTTTTTTACTTATTCATCGTATATATATATACACACACACATGCAAGAATTAATTCATTTCGTTAATTGCCTTCATTAAATCATTTCATTAATTTTTTTTTCTAATCAACTCCCACTATGAAAAATTTATTATTATTATTACCATCATTAATTATTTATTTTATTTTTTATTTAATACACTCATTAATTAAAATAATTTCTATAAAATCATATATTTTCATTTATAATTCATTAATTTATACATGAAAATACATGTTAAACACGTTGACTCAATGTCCAAAAATACAGGTCGTTACAACACAAGCCATAACAATAGGATGAACCTCTACAAAAGAGGCAAAATTTGTACACTGGTATTATAATTAGAGAGCCTATTGAACATGCGCACCAAGATCAACAATTTAGGCCTAAACCACTTGGAGACAACAAGTATAGAATAGACACACTCAAGAGGAGATAGACAAGGCAGAGAGAATTGGTTTGTTCATATAATACCCTGCCTCTCCGTGGCCATCCAGATGACACAATTACTTGATTGCCCTCGCACGATAATAATAAACGTGAAAAAATAAAACATGTAACCACAACACATCAGGGCCGCAGAGACGGAAGGTTACTAAATCATCTTTTTATCTTAACTCAATGATATTTTTGAGTCACATAAAGTCACAAATTTTAAATTTTCATAAAACAATTAAAAACCTTTAAATTAAATAAACCAATTAAAACTTTCAAATAAAGCAACCCAATTTAATCTTTTCAATGAGACATAATTCAAATGAGCTATAAGAGGTTCAATGACTATGTAAATCTATAAAAAAAAAATTCAAACTAAAAAGGGAAAAAGGGCCAACATACATGTCCAACTGAAACACAGCTACTAGTTTAATAGTCTGAAAAATAAATAAATACATAAATTTAATTTAATTTAGTTGTAAGAAGAATTATTTGAAAAAAATGGTTATATAAATGAATATAATGTATATATAGAAATATACATTATACATTATGTGTGTGTGTGTGTGTGTGTGTGTATATATATATATATAATTAAAAATATTATTTAAATTCTATTAAGCAGTAAAAGAATTAAAATATGTATATTTAGATTTATAAAGGGGTGTAGCATGACATATAATGTGTTTACATGTAAAGTTTGGTTCCTAAATTAACTATAACTAAAAAAAAAATACCATCCAGTCCCTTTCCCACATCCAAATGATTATTAGAACGCAAAGAAGTTCGATTAGGATCAAACACTGCAACAAAGAGTTCTAAATACACTCAAATTTCTTCTCATCCTTATTAAACAAACCAAACTTCTATCCATATCAAAAAGTAGCGCCTCCCTTTCTTTCCTCCCCAAAAGTGACAAAATTTTTTCTCTCTTCTTCCACTCATGGTCGTGCCATAAGTTAACAATAGAAAAAACATCACAAAAACTTGAGATTTTATGCCTAGAATAACCACAAATCGATTCTACATGTAATGTACTATTCTAAACTCTTAATCTTTGTTTTCTTCGCACTTTCTTTTTCCATCTTTTTGATAGTTAATTTCCCATCAACAAGTCTTGAATCTCTTATTATTTCCTATCAACGAGGCATTTTGGGCAACGGTAGGTAAGGAATAATGATACTACTTCTTCTTAATGCTTAGTTCTTTTTCTCTAACGTTAGTTTAATGTATTAGGATGTGAAAATTCTATAATTGAATGAAAAAATGACTACGTATGGGAAAAGGATCAAATATATATATATATATATATATATATGTTCATGAAATTCAAGACTATGCATGTCATATGTAGGGTTTAGTAATCAATATGGTATAACGACGTAAGTGATGCACTATATAATGAAAAGCCAACAAGTTAGGTTGCTAGAATATGAGATTCTAAGTTATGTAGGATGTTAATGCTAGGTTATGATGAAAGAAAACATCAATAAGGCATGTTTGTATAAATTAACTAGTGTATATGGATGATGAAGGGGTCGTTGTGTGTAATTGCACGTGGGGTGATGTTTTCATGCATTTAAATGTCAAAAACTAGCAAGTTGGTTCGCTGGAATTTGTGTAATACTTTATTATGCGCCAAATAAGGGAAATATGCATGTAAGTTATGAAAAACGGCTATGATTTCATGCACTTGATGCATGCTGGTCATGGATGAACATTTAATGGCCTTAAAAGTGTTTACAAAGGTCTAAAAACTATTTAGAGGGTGAGTAATACTTTCCTATGCATCAAATAAGGGAAATATGCATGTAAGTTATGAAAAACAACTATGATTTCATACACTTGATGCATGCTGGTCATGGCTGAACATTTAATGGCCTTAAAAGTGTTTACAAAGGTCTAAAAACTATTTAGAGGGTGAGTGTTCATAGTTGAAAAAGGTGGGTTAAGTCCAACAACCAAATAAGGGCAACAGTGTGCACCGAATACACTAAAAAGGCAAATGATGCATTGTTTGTCATGTTTGATAAAAAAATTAATAAATTTATGATTTAAAAATATTAGACGATGTTCAAATATTAAAAATAATTATCTTAAATATTTTAGATTGAGAATTCACGACATTCGAGGCTGTTGTGCACAAAGAGAAGGATTTGAAGATTGACACTAACAAGGTGGAGATGATTACCTTACTCTCTAATATTATCTGAGTTTTAAATATGGAATGTAATTGTCTGTTGCGTTAAATTGATTACTTTGGAGCATGCTAGTATGTGACTGTTTAATGTTTGGATGCCATGCTTTTCATGTATTTGCGATGTATGCAAAATAACTTGTTCTGTGTGACTTCGTGCATGGTGTTTACATGTTTTCACAATACTTCATATAATCTTATTCTTTAATTATGAGATGTTGAGCATGCTAGAAATTAGATGTTGTGTAATACTTTACGATCACTATAATGAAGAATTGAACCATGTACCAATGCAGTGAGTCTATAGTTGATCATTGTGGGTGTTATCGAGATATGGAATTGGCACTATTGTAATGAATGGACTAGTGGGTTTGTTCCTAGTTCCTGAATATTAGATGATGGGTGTGTACCTAAACTCCTTATGATATGGTGTGTCAGTACTTATTATTGGATGTGGTTATGTGATGAGAACACCGAGGATAAACCCTTCGGTCAAAATGACAACTGAAAAACAATTGAATTATTTGAATAGCCTAATGTTTGATAAGTGTGTGCATGTTTTGTATTTTGGCTTGAATAATACTTTAGATGTATTATATATGATCCACTAGGCTCTTTGAGCTTACCCACTTCTTATTTTTCAAGTAACCAGTAAAGGTGTTCATGCTTACGAGCATGGCCAAGTCATTCATTTGTATTGATAGGCCTCATTGATGAGATCACTTTAGATATGCCTTTTTATTTATGGCTTATAGTTCGGACATGTGGGTTTAGAGAGTTAGCAGTCATTTTATGTTTTGCTTTATTATTTGAAACTCGGTTGTTGCAACACCTCAGGCCCCGCTCCAAGAGCCATCCACCACCATGCGTCATGTCAAGGCCCAGTGTTGAGACTCGCGCTCCCCTTCGGCTACTCTATCGTGCGTGCGGGATAAATCACATCAATCCTCAGATTAAATGAGATCAGGATTGTCACTAACCATTTTCCTCAATCCATAAAATCAGTGTCTGTCCTTACCACTAAACTTAGTGGAGTAAAATATAAAAATCATTTCATATGACTGTTCAACTAATAGTAAATTATATTAAAACACGCCACCGGATTTTCACAGAAATATTCACAATAAATCAAGATACTATAGCGGAATCAGCTATCAAAATACACAGTCAATGTTTTATAGTTCAGATATATCAAAAAAATATACATTTCCTTTGTAGTGGAAACAATTCTTCAAAAGCTTATAGAAAATCCACAGTTTAAAACAAATAAAGTGTTTCAAAATTTATATCCCAAATTTTATATCGGCAAATAGGCCACATGCCTTAGTTTTCTTCATAAATACAAAAATGGTAAAACAATTTAAAATCAAAAGAATCTCAAAGACCTTTGGTAACCTCCCAGTGAGGCTACCCTATGACATCCTATAACAACCCATATTTTTTAGAAATTGAGTCGATGGGCTCAACATGTATTTTTATGTATTAATTGATGAATTATAAATGAAAATACATGATTTTATGGGTATTGCATAATTTAATGTGTGAATTAAATGAAATTAATTAATGAGAAAATTAAAATAAAATAGAAAAAAAACTAAATAAATGAAATTGAAAATGAAAATGATTAATAAAATGATTTAATTCAAGTATATATATATATATATATATATATATATATATATGAATATGTATATAATGGATGAAGCAAATAAATGACTAGGTGTATATTTATTTAATTGAGGAATGATTGCTTGGGTTGGAATAGCAATAAAAATAGTTGAATAAATAAAAATGTTGGATAAAGGATTATTGTTGGAAATAGAAAAAAAATTAAGTAAATTAATAAATGATAAGAAAATAAATAAATAAATAAAATAAAATAAGAATATAATATATGATGATGATACAATACAAATATATATGTTGATATATATATATATATAGATGCTTGGTTGGAAGAAATAAAATAAAATAAAAAATAAAATAAATAAATAAAAGAAAATAAGAGATAAAGCAAATAATAAAATGAGATCAAAATCACAATTAGTTATTGGATAAGAATGATGAGGTGGGTGATAATGAAAAGAATAATGAATTTAAGTTATTAAAGAGATAAAGGGGGATGAGGTGTTGCCTTATCTTGGCATTTAATGTTAATGAGACCCACCACATCTACCACCACTATATAAAAGTTCTTCTTCCATTTCTTCCTCACATCTCATTTCCACTCAAGGTGCGATCTGAGAGAGAAAACAAAAAAAAAAAAGAAGAGAGAAGAAAAAAAAAGAAGAAAAGAAAAAAAAAGGAAAAAGAAAAGAAAAAGAAAAGAAAAAGAAAAAAAAAGAGAAAAAGAAGAGGAGTCGCGCGCTTTGAAAATCCAACATTTCGGGTAAACCATTTTTACCTCTTTTCAATTCAGAATTATTAAAAAAATTGTGATTTACAGTTTTCATAGCGTAATTTTCAATACAAGGCATTAGTTTACTGCGCGACCTAAAAGTTAGGGCATATTTTTCCTAGGAATGAAATTATACAATATATATATCATTGTGTTCAGATTTACGAGTAGAATACAGATATGTATATTATTTGTACTATCGTTGACCCTAGAAAATTATATGATAGTTGAAAGTCGACACAGATGAGATATACCCATTAATATTGGAATTTTAGTCGGTGGGTACTAAAATGTTCAGAATGAACTCTGAACTTAATGACATTGAAATTACGACTTTTGAAGGTCAATGGACATATTAAATTCACGTTTATGCGATTTGAGGATTAATTAATAAAGATAGAAAAAATGTATATAGGGTAAAAATAATGATAAATAACGAAAAAAATGTTATACAATATTGAATAGCATTATGAAATACTTATTAGGAAAATATATAACAGGGAAATAATATTTATGTATTAAATTGCCAAATTTATGAAAGTGGCTGGTTATTGTGTACCAAAGGTGGGACACATGTTAACAATACATATTTGTAGTATTTTGGAGTCAATATAAAGGCTTAATTTACCTTGTTAACCACGTTGACTTTATCGATTTGAGAGGTCGGCGAGGGATAGGTTTAGATAGAGTTGACTATAGTTGACCAAGTCAATCCTTTGATTAACCAAAGACCATAAAGTTAGAATTTGAGCCAAGTTTTATGTAGATATTAAGAAACTAAGTTG
>JAJIYU010001709.1:0-34043 GCA_030144865.1 Tinospora cordifolia
AATGAGGATTTAGAGTTCTCTTAATTTGGCCCTAAAATGAGGCTAGATTCGTTCTGTACTCAAATTTCACTGAAAGGATGACAATTCTTATTTCATTGAGTACAGAGTTTTTAGGGTATTACATACTACCCTCACACTTCAAGCTCAATTGTCTGGAACCCCTCAAATCCAAACTACTCTTGCGGCAACCATCCACTACCAAATTGCTTATCGCGTCTAGAATCACGCGATAGATGTCCCCTATAAAGGGTTTTCACTTGATGGCCTTATGCTAGATATCAACTCCCAGGGTGTTGTCTCACACATTTTCCTTCCAAGGATTATTCCTCCCATCCGTCTCCAATAGCTGTTTCCAGAAAAATGGCTTACAAGCTATGAAGCGCGATTCCGAACAAGTGAAATTCACCAATCCACCCATGTTACTCATAGCAGACGACCGGACGGACTTGTCGAGGCTGTTTTTCGAGAACCTCCTTTGGTTCATCCATGTCTTTCTTTTGTAGGAATACATTTTGTTGATATCCCAGATCCTCCCATCGCACATCAATGATATGACACTTGTAATTGTCCAATTTTTGAGGAAGATGCTTTTGAAGTCCAGTATGATATTGAGAAGCCAAGGCAAAAAACAACCCAGTAGCTCCTAGAAACCAAATATGCATCTGGCGACCCAACAATTGGTTTTATTCAATCAACGTCAGCAAGGTACCAATATTAGGTCTTACTTTTTGATTATCATACTGACGATGATTTTGATGACAAAAACAACAACTATTCATCAAATGAAGATGATGGTTCCACCCCTAATGAAGGTTGTTTTGTGCTCTCTGAACAATCACGAGCATCGCCTCCACCATCTGGCTTAGAAAGATATACGGATCCACTCACAGGTTGTCGACTTCAATATTAAATCCACCCATCCAAAGTTATGACCCCTGTATTAGAATGGCGTTTTGCAAACCATCCTCCAAAAATAGCAACAATCTTTAACCCATCAAACAACCCATGATCAACGTATAACCTCCCTTCAAACCTGTATTGACCAAATCCACCATGTTGGTTAGATCCATTACAAATATTGCTGATATTCAAACAGTTCTTGGCCCTCTTGAAAGAGAACAACAGTCCCTTAAGAACCAACTCAAAAACTTCACAGAAACCCCTCTTGAAACCACCTCCAATCCTTTTTTCGTGCCTCATGTAATTCCTACCTCTTACAAACCGCCATCATTTACCATGCCCTCCTTATTTCCACCCTCATACTAACTCTAGAGTAAAAACACCACCTCCTGCCCGTACACATCCAGTCCAACCTCCCAAGCCATTTGGTGGCATCACTTTCCACTTGCCCTTCCAGCAAACCTTATCTGAGCCACCTATCTCTCCAGATGACCCTTCACATTCTCCAAGGTATGAACCACCTTAATACCCTACTAACTCTACCCCCAAATGGAAAGACAAAGGAAAAGAAAAAGTGGTCATGACCATTCCCCCAATTAAACCAGACCCCCAGGCTTTTTCCAGACTGTCACCACTCCCAGATATCTTTGTAGATCCCTTAACTACTTTCCTCGAATATATGGTTCGTCGCTATGATCAACCTTCTATTACTCTAGTAGATCAGATTGTTGACTCTTCTTCTGAGGCTGATTCGTTTTCTAAGTCCTCTTCTTCTTTCTCTGAATCCTCCTATGCTCATTCCCAAGAAGTATTAGCAACAACTTCCAACCCAGTCGAGTCTTCAAAACCCATGCCAAAAGCAACCCATGGTACTCCACATGTTGCTAAACCACCACGGGAAGAATCAGATGACATGGAATCTAATTTCCCTCCTCCATCTCACCAAGCACCTAAATTTTGCTCCAAGTCTAGTTCTTTCCACACTTTTAATCTTGACAACCTTCTGTATGATGATTGGCCATATTTTTTTAATGACATGCTTGCCTGGTGCCATGCCGAATCAATCAAACTTGGTGCCACAGAGGCCATTTTGATTGAAAAATTACTTACAAGACTGTCAGGTAGTCTTCGAGATTGGTGGCTTGCTATACAAGAGTATAAATAGATTATCATACTTTAGCAAATGGTTAACAATTTTATCTCCACACTTTTTGATGCATTTGTTGGCCCATGGACCCATTATGTTGATCAGGCTCGAGAAAGGTATCTGGCTGCGAAATGTTGTTCATACAGTCTCCGAGCTATGCAAAAACATTATGAACAAATGTCAAAATGGTTTTATTTGATCAAAGGAGTTGATGATGTCAACCTCAAGACTGTCTTCTTGTTCTCTTCTCAGCTGCCCATTGTAAACAATGGCAAAAGAATACATGGCAACACGTAAGAAGAGTACACAAGAAAATACTCTGGGGCAATTATTCTCTTATATCCGAAATGGACACCAAGGGCTTTGTGCCCAGTATGAGATTGTCCAGCGTGCCCAGAGAATTGGAAAAACCTTTTTGCACCGCCTGCCATGATTTTGCCCCTAAATGTCATGCTTTTGAACCTTGCTCATGCAAACATAAGTCAGAGCATCTACATCCTTCTAAATCTTTTAGAAGGCCCAAATCCTCATCTAAAAGGCTATTTTGCAAATAAAATTGAAGTTCTTAAGAAGAAGGCCCTCTCGTGTTAAGAGAACTAACGCCAAAAGTTTTATAAGCAAACAGAAGGGACATTTTGCCAAAGCTTGCCAAAAAAAATCCAAGAGACATGCAACGCTCATTGAAAAAACAACAGCGCTCACTAATATAGAGGCTTTTAATGTTGAATCCCTATTTTAATTTCAGGATGACTTTTCTCCTGAAGCACTTATGGCAATCTCTAATATAGAAGCTTTCGTTTGAAACTCTTTGCCTCCATTTACTAATGGCACCTTCAATTTACCTCACGCTAAGGTCCAGGTCTATCTCTCTCCCTATCATCACCTTATTTCTCTAACAGCTCTTATTGATATAGGTACCTTTGCAACACTGATGGATCCTTCCATACAACCTTTTGAATGGTGGAAACCATACCAGCAGAGTTTCAACACTACTGACCCAAGTCAACTTTCCATCACTCACATCAGTAAACCTATGAAAGTAAAGCTCCACCCGTTGCTCACATTTAAACACATAATCCTTGGAGCTCTTGGATTATTAGAACCTTTCATCATTGGTTATGATATCCTTCAAAAGATCAGCCATCTCAAATGGACTCCTCAAGGCCTCAGAACAAATTTTGCATTTGTTCCCTGGGTTTCGTCTATCTTTGAAGGAACTCAACTTGAAGAATTTCTTCGAGACTCCCCTCAAGCTCAAGATCTCTGGGCTTTGCTTATTCAAAGCTGCTGTGCTGAAAGTCATATAACTTTTCTTGCCGAATGCAAAAAACAATTATGGGTCAATCAGGATTACTTTATTAAGCTCCCTTTCAACTACTAAGGCCTCTCATCCTAGAATGCCACCATCCCAGCTTACACTTGCTATCCAGGAACTTGAACAGTTAAAGAAGGAAGATTGATTGAACCAACTACTTCTCCATAGGCATGTAAAGCTTTTTATGTTAATAAGAGATCTAAACAGGTACGAGGAAAGCTCTGATTGGTTAATAACTACCAACCCCTTAACATCTTTCTTAAAGATGATAAGTTCCCTCTTCCTCAACTCGAGACATTGTTTCAGCATCTCTCTGAAGCAAAAATATTTTCGAAATTTGACTGCAATTCAAGTTTTTGGCAACTTGGTATTCATCTTGAAGACAAACTCAAGACTGTATTTGTCATCCCTGGTTCTCATTACCAATGGACGGTAATGCCCTTTGGTCTCAAAACTGCCCCCTTAAATTTTTAGCGAGCCATGACAAAAATTTTCTTAGAAATTCAACATCAAGCACTTATATATATTGATGATATCCTTTTATTCTCTAAGAATCTATCATTACACTTTGACCTTGTCAAAAATTCCATGATCTTTGTGTCTTTGTAGGTCTCATGCTCTCTAAGAAGAAATTGCAGTTGTTCCAAACGTCCATTAATTTCTTAGGCATGAATATCTATGATGGAAAGCTCCCCTTACAACCCCATATCTCGCATAAGCTCCTTGAATTCCTGGATGTTTTGCTAGACAAAACAACTATCCAACAATTTCTCAGACTTGTTAATTATATGAGTTTCTTTATTAAAGATCTTTCACAACATACAAGCAAGCTTTCTTCATTGTTGAAGAAATCTCCTCTACCATGGACCGATGAACATACTACAGCTCTCCAAGCCCTCAAACTGAAGGCACAAACCCTTCCTCCTCTACAGATTCCAAGCACTGAAAATCAAATTCTTCAAATTGATGCTAGTGATGAGTATTGGGGCACCGTTTTATTAGAAGAATTCTCAGATAACACCCGCCGCATTTGTAGATATAAAAGTGGAACATTCAAGCCCTCAGAATTTCACTACTACTCCACCTTCTAAGAACTATTAGCATCCAAAAGAGGTATTGAAAAGTTCCAATTCCACCTAGTCGGCCACTCTTTTCTCATAGAAATGATACGTCAAGCTTTCCAAAAAATGTTGCATTTTAAGCAGAAACTAATCCCATACCCACAGGTTCTCCGATGGGCAAGTTGGTTCTCTCAGTTCAATTTTATAGTCAAACACATTTATGGAAAAACAAATGTTCTAGCATATTTCTTTTCATGACACCATCATACTACATACTTCCTTGGTGTCATTGGGTCCTCTTCCTATAACCCAGATCCATCTGTGCTCAAGTTCCCCCAGACCTGATGGCTTCCATTTCTGCTCTTCTAGTTGAAATAAGGGAAATCATTTATTGGAAGATTCCAAACCAGCCTGTTATTGATGGACTCCTTAAGGTTCTCACTAGAAAACATGGCATGTTCTTTGGTTATGTCCCTCGCCCTAATAAACCTTACCTCTTCCCTTTCCGTGTGATTAGTTTTTATTTCTTCCCTAAGGAAGCTCACTGCTTTTTAATGCACATAGTAAGGTCCTGGTGGATTGGTTTCTCAATAGATAAGCATCTCCTATATGCATATTTATTTCAGCTAAGGCCTCCCCATTATGAGTTAGGACCTGACCAAACTAGGTTCTACAGGTTCTTACTCAAGTTTGCTACCCATGAGCAATGGCTTAAACATCTCATAGATTGGCCACAACATTTTTTCACTATTACTTTCTTCGCTCCTTTGGCCTCTGAACATAGGTATACTACTATTGGTGACGATCCAACAGTTGCAACAAAAGAAGCTTGTTCTTTTCAGTTCCTTCGAGGATATTCATGACTTCTTTTCTTCAATACCCATAGTCATCATACCTATCTAGGATCTCTTCTTGGCCATCGACATGAATTTTTCATGGCAGTTGAGGCCCAATTTTTAGCACTTTCAATATTTCCAATAAGACATGATCCGTTGTAACGAAGTAATAGGAACAACTAATTAGCTCAGGCCCACGCCACCTTATCATTCTGGACTCCTGTATGGATGAGCGGGCCTCAATGAACCTAAAAATCATTTATGGGATATTTTACATACATTAATGGACGAATATCTGGTTGAACACCCATCTCACCTCAAAGACATCAACCGGGCCACCATTGCCCCATTATAGATCACCAGCTCATCATCTTCTGACGAAGATTAGACAAGACCATGTTCGAAGAAACATGTGTCTCAACCATATGGTGTCGACACTTTGACAGATTGTCTATTATTGTGTAATACCCTAAATTCTCTGTACTCAATTAAATGAAATTTATAATTTATTTAGTAAAATTTGTGTGCAAAATGAAATGAGGCTCTTTTCGAGGCTAAATTTGGCAGGTTTTCGAAAGTTTCATTTGGTAACCCTTAGGGACCCAAAACAACTTGAAACAAGGTAAGATGAAATGAAGCAACTTATTGGACAACATATCCAAAAATTAAAACGATTGGTCAATATTAGGGTTTTTATTTGCCAAATGCCCTTCAGGGGGTCCAAATTAAAAAGAATTGGCATTTAGGGTAATTTGAGGGATCAAAATGACTTGAAATGAAACAAAATGACTTGAAATGAAACAAAATGACATGAACTGACAAAATGAATGACATATCCAAAAATCAAAACAATTGGCCTAGATTTGGATTTTCATTTGTCTAGTGACCTTAGTGGGTCTTAAATAAGAAAAGTTTTTGAGGAAAAATCACATTAGGCCAAACCATACCTTAAAATGTGTATTAGGTTCACGTGATTCCAAAATTATAGGTTATAAATCATAATTCTTTGTAAATAAGGAGATATTAATTTTTATTTGAATTTTGTGAATCCATGAAGTCATGGCCACCCTTAGCATGTGCAAGTTAAATGAGCGGAAAATCATGATCATGTGTACCCTCACCCTACTCTAAGCTCCATGGGATGTTTCCTTTGTTTGAATCCTTGTAAAATGAGCCCATGTTCCATGAAAAAGATTTAGTACACCCACATTAATAGATGTTTTATATGGTCTAGAAACCATAAGACATGATTCCATATACACCCCCACTTGATTGTGTACACCCATACCCACTTAAGCCAAAATCGGCCCAACCATGTATATGCGTGTGTGCACACATGTGAACAACCCCATTTAGATAGATTATTGGAGCTAAGATGAGTATATTTGACTATATGGTGTCCCTTTGAATTTGATATTGTACACCCATGCTTGATGTCTAAGAAATAAGAAAATGGAAAAGTATTCCTTGTGTGCTTGTGTGATGAACAAGCAAGGAAACCAAAAAAGAAAGTTGTCATGAGCACATAGGGGACGTCCCATTTGAATTAGAATATGATTTAAACCTCTTTTGTGTTCACACATGGTTAGGAAACAAGATTGTACTCATATCTTTTGAATTAGAAAGCCATAGTGGTCCCACTTGCCAACCATGAGCATACTTGCCCTCTTTATGCAAACCATCCCCTTTATGTATAGAAACTTGCCAAATTTTTGTGAGCTGCCCAAGGCTTTCCTAGGACGTCCCATATGCTCTCACAAACATATATATAAACCCCCCTTTCTCACTTTCATCTCATCCCGAAGCAAAGAGTTGACACTTCCCTCTTTGTTTGTTCTTGCCCTCTTCTTGGCACCTCTTCTCACTCTCTTTTCTTTCTTGTGTGAGAAGTTCTTATTTTAGTGTTTTAGAGAGTTGTTAAAGTATTTTTGTTGGTGATTAGAAGTTCTTGAAGTTCTAAAAGTGGTGGATAAGGAGAACCTCTGCCAGATTTTACAAAGAAACTCGAATTAAGGTGGATGAGATTTCTAAAACTCCTTCTTTACTACTTCAAGTCTTTAGTATATTCATTGTGGTTGGGGTTGTTTTTGCTGTTTTTGTTGTAGATGACCATCTTGTCCACGTGCCTACCATTGTTGAGGAGGAGCCGGAGCTCTATTAGGACAATTCTTAGCAATATGTCCCCTTTGGTGACATAATAAGCACAACTCTTCCCTCTTTGCTTGTTCCCTCTAATCATTTCTAGCACGATCAATCCATCCCTAGAACCTTAGATCTGTGCTAGAATCTGTTACAGAGTAAGAAATAATTCTTAAAACAACTCTACAAAATTAGTATTGCATGATATTACGATCGAAGTAATATGAAATGACTCCTAACGCACCATTTTGTTCTATATATAGAACAAAACCCTAGAACCACCGCTTAAGAGGTTCCGATGAGACGAACAAAAGAAGTAGCGAATGGAATTAAGGTATAACACCCTTTTGATCATTATGATGCATATTTTAACACTAGAAACTTGAGGTATTAAAGTAATGTTAGTCAAAAATCGAGAATGGATACACAAAAAAACATTGTTTCTTGGAAAACGACCACAGTACTGCAGTAACACTCCACATTACCACGGTAATGCAATTAAAACTGTGAGAGTACTGCAGTAACTCCCAAGATACTATAGTAACACATCATGAATTTGTGTTTTCAAGTCTCTTGTACACATGGGTAACCTTTTTGCTTGTCACATAAAATATGGACTAATAAATAATTATTCTACAAGTTTAAAACAATGTGAATGATTACTAATGAGGATCTTATACTAAACTACAAGGTTAAGGATTCTAAACCATCGAAGCGAGAGTTATAACACAACGAGCAAAGTAATAGGTGGAAATGACTGTACTCACTATTTAATGTTATTTTTGTTTTGAATGTGAAGCATGACTATGTGATTATTGTTTTACTATCTTAGAAGCATGCAAGAAATGTTATGATATTAGATTACTTGCTTACTTAAAAAGCATGTTGTATGATTCTTGTTATTCAATATTATATCAGCATATGCCATGTATGAATTTAATTGCATGATAAGATCTAGTGATTGTAACATGATTAAAGATTTATCATCATGTTCTTAGGCTTACATATGCCATGATATTGAGAATAATTGTGCATGCCAATAGTCACTAAATAAGACAATTAAGAGTCTTACCATGTACCAGGGCAATGACACAGATATTATAGCAGTAGTCTAGAGTCATCATTGGTATTTTCCCACCATAAGCGAGTGTCCATGCTACTATGGTAGTAGTTGAATTAGGGCTGAGGATTGCGTGAGACCTCACTCCTAAGATTGTGTCATGATGAGGAATTGGCCCCTGGGGCATAACTTCCAAGAGTTCAAGCACAAGGAAATATCGAGGAGATTCCTTTTGGTCTTAACTTTAACATAAACAAATAAAGTGCTTTGAAACGCCTAATGATTTACAAGTGTTTGCATGTTTTATATCCTTGACTTTAATAATGTTTGAGATGTGTTGTGTCTAATCCATTGAGCTCTTGAGCTCACCCACTAATCTATTCTTCAGGTAATAGTTAAAGATACTTGCTCCCAGGCAAGTAATTGGACACCATTGAAGTAGCTTGATACAATCCACTATTGGGGTTGTATAAGAATAGAAATTTATTATTTGTTTACAGTTGTAGGGCATGGGACCCACATATAATTTATGTTTGGTAGTTTTATTGACTTTGGCCATGGGGCCAGGTATTCGTTTGTTAACTTATTTGAACTCAGGCCATGTGGTTAGAGTATTTATCCTTTATCAGTTATCATGTTACTTCTAATTGATATGACATCCTTATGTTAAATCATGAATGATATTATTGTCTATGTTTCCCTACTCTAATGTTTTATTGAGATGGTTACGGGAAAAACAAAATATAAGTAATGTCTCAGCTCCTGAATATTGAAAGTGGGAGTAATTACATGTTTAACTTGATTTCATCTTGGGTTGAGAGACGAAGACGCCTAGTTAGCGACGTTGGTGATAGGATTTGGGGGCCAGGGTGGCCCAAAGTTGGTATTAGAGCTCAATCAATAGGTCAATAGCTCATCGGGGAGAGGTCAGTTAGGTAACTCACCCAAAAAAGTATAATCTGATGCCAAAGGTGGTACCAGTTTGGGGAGGTATTCACATAGAGCTTAGTCAGTAGCTCAGTTAGTTCATCAGTTAGTCGCTCAGTCAATAAGTTACGGGGCTAGAATCTAAGGCATAGACTACTGCCAGTCCCACAAAGGAGTTAGGCAATAGAAACATTGCATACTAGGGTATAGGGAAAGACCTTAGGTATAACTAAGGTAATGTCAAGGGAGCACAGTAGATCGTAAATAAAAGATTTTAGGGGATAAGCTAGAGATTGATAAAGTGTGAAACGAAACACTTGATTGGTCAGGACATGATATCAAGGGGATCTTGTATCCTTGGTTCCTATATGGTGTGGGACGCATAAAAATTTGGGGATATGGAAGGATCCTAAACTTGGAGATTGACAGGCCATGTTTGGTGAGTGATTGGTGGTTTTGGCGAACTTGTTTCCCTACGTTTGGCTAATATGGGATGATCAAGTGTTGTGGTCTTGGAAAGCCTTGGACATCGAGACATTTGTGAAATTGTTTGGGTGTAGTGGAATCTCTAGGTGGAAGCCTATGTCGATGGGCAAGAGTGGTATGGGACGCACGAACTCAAAGGCATTGGTGGAAGCTCTGAATTCCTCTATGCTAGTGTGTTGTTTGTAATGATATGTGTGAATGTTTTACTTGCATGCCTTTCTATGTGCTTGAAATGTGTATGTCATGAATGTTTTAAATTCTGAACCCAAATCCTATACCCAAAAATGAACAACTTTATTGTGGACTTAGAAGCATAAACTAATAGGCCACTGAATTGACGAAAACTTAGAAACATGAATTTAGAGTCATGTTAGTATGAAGAAATTTATACGAGTTCAATTTAATGTATAAGGGCAAATAATCGACCTTATGATGATTGAACGAATCTTTGGTTGTAAATAAATGGTCAGATCCAAGAGACATGCTACGAAAGCTCCCACATCTGATGAGACTGAACCCCGGGGGCAAGGAACACAAGTTAATCAGACTAAGGCTCAGGTTGGGGCTATGTTTACTCCAAAGTTATGGGATGAGATTACCAGACAGGTCACTAAGTAGATCATTAGAATATTACCGTTGCCACAAATGCAAGCACAGATGGCACTAGAGCTATAGGTACAAGCCCCACGTCAGGGTAGATTTCGATACAGCAGCTGGCGCTCATTTCCAAGGTTTTAGTTCATCAAAGGCCACTAGAGGAAGTTGAGGACAAAGAACGGAGGGCGATGTTGATGGAGTTACAAAAACTCCACCCTTCCCAATTTGATGGTATATCTAATAGTCTGGCTACAAATCACTCGTACAAAGAATTAGATGAGCATTTGGATGTGCTAGGGGCTATAAGACCCCGTAGAGTTGTGCTACCCACACATCAATTTAAGGGACAAACCAAGAGTTGGTCTTGGACGCTAAAGGTAGATCCAAACACCGATGTTCGACACATAAACAAGGAAGAATTCTGAGAGGTGCTCTATTAGAAATTCTTTCTAGAGGCTACACAAATGTAGATGCAGTCTAAGCTCATCAAGTTGACTTAGAGAGACATGACTATGTCTGAGTATGATGTCAATTTCATTGAATTGGCCAAGTTTACATTTGAACTAATTAGGGACAAGAAAATGAAGGCCCTCAGGTTTGCAGAAGGCCTGAAAATTAAAATTTGCAGAGTGGTGAATCTAATGGGTCTAAAGACTTATAGAGAAGTAGTGGAGAAAGCACTACTGACAAAGCGAGATGTCAACTTTGAATAGAAGTTAAGAAACAAGGGCAAGAGGCCAAGTAATAGCAAAGAGTTCCAAGGGAACCAGAAAAAGCAGAACAAGAACCAGCTACCAAGGCAACAAAACCAGGGAAGAGTCAACAAGTAGCTGGCTTGAAAAAAAGAAGCTTGCTGTAGTTGTGGGCAGAAATGACATCTTGCCAAGGATTGTCAAAACTAGGAACCACAGAGATAGATCCAAGGGTAAAATAATGGTTAGGACAGGAACCAAGGTAGACATTGACAACAACAACCACAATAAAGGCAACCCCAACAACAGTAACAGCAGGGTAGACATAATTAGGCCCGAGTGTTTGCTATTGAGGAAGGACGGGCAGACCCAATTCTGGCTGTCGAAGGTACATTTCTACTATTTAATATTGTTATTAAGATGTTGTTTGATTCGGGGGCCACTAAGTCTTTTGTGTTAGAATACCTAGTTAAGATATTACAATTAGTGACATTCACATTGCCATAACCATTGTATGTATCTACGCCCATAGGATATACAATAATTGCCCAAAAAACTTGTACATGTGATTTAAGATTTGGAGATAAACTGATAACTTCTGACCTTAGAGTGCTATCTTTCCATGGTTATGATGTGATACTAGGCATGACTAGTCAACCCAATACTAGGCTGAGATTGATTGCTCGAGATAGAGAATCACATTGACTCTACCATCTAGTGAGCTAGTGAAGGTCAAGGGGGATACGCATAGATTACCCCGATACCCTATGACTGCTATGTTATACTGCATGAAGCCGAGTAAGGATATCACATGTAATACCCTGAAAACTCCGTACCAAATGAAACAAAATTCATGGTCTATTTAGTGAGATTTGGGTGCAAAATCAAACTGAGCTCGTTTTAAGGCTAAATTTGGCAAGTTCTAAAACTCTCATTTAGGAATCCAAAATCATCTAAAATGAAGCAAAGTGACTTGAACCGGCCAATCGAATAATATTTCTAAAAATTAGTTCAATTGGTTAGGATAAGGGCTCTCATTTACCAAACACCCTTCAAGGGTTTTAAATGAGGGAAGAAGTGGGATTTAGGGTACTTTAAGGAATCAAAATAACCCGAAATTCTATTGAATAGAATAAACTAACAAGACACACCACATATCCAAAAATTAGGACAATTGGCCAAGATTCAGTTGAGTACCTTCAGTGGGTTTTAAATAAGAAAGGTTTATAAAGAAAAATGCCTTGGGTCAAACTATACTTTAAAAATTTGTGTCTTGATCATGTGGTTCCAAAACTATAGGTTATACACCTAAATTCCTAGTGGTTGGGGAGATATTAATTTTTTTTAAATTCATGTAAACCCATCAGGGCATGGCCACCCAAAGCATGTGCAAGTCACATGGGTGGAACACCATGATTGGGTGCACCCCACCCTACTCAACCATCATGGGACGTCTTCCCTTATTTGATTCCATTAATCGTGATCCAATGTACCACACAGGTGATTCAGTGCACCACACATTTCGGACGTCCCACCTAGGATTTGAAAATCCATGAAGATTGATTCTATACACCAAGTTAGTGATCATATGCTCTATGCCTCACCTAAGCAAAAACCAGTCCACCCATGCACGTGTGTGTGCACACATTTGAATTAACCTAATTAAGAAGTTTTGAGATTTGAATTGATGCTCATAAAACCCTCGTCGACCCACACTCACAAGAGAGAATAAAAAATGGAAACTTTACTATCCCATTTTGGCGCCTAAATTGAGTGATTGTCACATATGGGATGCCACCCTTGAGTTTAAACCAAATTGGAGAGTTTCCTTAAGGATAGATATGAATATTAGACTATGTTATGCTCAACGTCCAAAGAAGAAAGATTTCCACTATACGCTAAGAGTGATGCCCAAACAAAGGAAATGGACAAAGGAAAGATTCTTGCTCATATGTACTTGCCAAACTAAACTAGAAACTTGATATGCTCACTAGATCACCTCCCAACTGATATTAGCATTATTTTAAGTCTGAAAATATTGTTTGATATTAATTAAGAAATTTAATAGAGAATCAAATCATGGCTCATAAGAGAATTGACAAGTTTAGTGATCCTTGTGCACACTTACCATGTCTCTCTTTTAGTGTTTGAAAACTTGTTCAAACCTTGAGAGCTGCCCAAGAATTGCCAAGGACGTCCCATATGCTCATGAGCAACTATAAATACCTCCCCTAAGTTGCAGACAATCCCTCATTCCACTAATAAGAGAGATTCCTCACAATAGTGCTCTCAAACTTCTTCTTCTTCTTCTTCTTCTTCTTTTCTTTTAATTTTCTATTGTGCAAAGGTGAGAGACTTTTAATTCCAACATTTATTGATTAGTAGAGAGTTGTTTTGTTAAGATTCTAAAGTGCTAAAGCGAAGGGAACCTTTGCTGGAATTTGGGGAAGACATCTCATTTAAGGTGAAAGTTGCTTTCTTAAACACTCTTTTCATATTTGAGCAATTAGCATGTTTTTTCTTATGTGACATTTTTGTGTTTTTCTGAAAAATCATGAGGCACATTTTCACTTCTATTTTTCAGTATTTGGGTGTGTTTTATTTTGGATGAATATTCAAGATCATGCATTTATGATGTTCATTTCATGTTAGTATCATATTTACGAGTTATTCTAAAGTTCGGTGCATGATATTGAATGGTAAGTGAATTGTTTTGCAATTTATTAAATTCTAAAATTTATTTTCGGCTTGTTCTTATATTCTGAAATTTTATTTATATTTCATGAATATTGGATTTAAGATGAGAAGATGGTGATACAAACCACGTACCATCATAGTAGACCCTTGGTTACTATGGGTGTTCTCTTCTTATGATTAGTTCATAAGGTTTGTAATAACTAATTGATTGGTTGGTGGGTTAGATTCCCTAAGTCCAAAGTCTAATGAAATAGACTAAGAAATGTTATATTTCACTCTAAGGAGTCACTTAGTTGAGAACATCAATGGTTGAAAAACTATTTTGGTCTAAGTTACAACTTTACACAATCTTGATGCTTAAAACACCTAATTTTTAAAAGTGTTTGAATAATAGATATGTTAATGATTTGAATATGAAAATGGTTGTTTAAAATCCACTGAGCTTAGGGCTCACCCCCTTCCTTTAACATTTTTTAGGAAGTTGAATATGCAAGGACACGGGGCATCTTTTTTGAATTTATTTGGAAATTTCTATGTAGGGCAAGTTTGCCCAGTTTTGTTATGAATTCTGCTGTAATTATTTAAATTAAAAGTTATGTATTTTTCTCTTTATGAATTAATAAAGATTAGAATTTTGTTTTATCTATTATTATGTAACCTTGTTTAGTTTTTATATTAAGGCATGGGATACTGGAAATAAAAGGTTAAGTGTGTGTCATTTGTAAAGTAACACCAGACCCGGCCCGCCTTGTGGTTAAGTCCAAACACTCATACTGAAGAATACGGGGGTTGGGGTGTTACATCACACAAGTACTAGATAATGATATTAGGGAGCTGAAAGATATTCAAGAGATACATGTAGTGAAAGAGTATCTAGATGTGTTTTCAGATAATTTACCTAGACTACCACCACACAGACAGGTAGAGTTCAAGATTGAGTTACATCTAGGCACAAATCCTATAACAATTGCTCCCTACAAAATGGCACCAGTGGAGTTAATCGAATTTAAGGCATAGTTGGATGAACTCCGTGAGAATGGATTTATTAGACTTAGTGAATCACCATGGGGAGCTCTTTTACTATTTGTGAAGAAAAAAGATGGCTCAATGAGGTTATGTGTTGACTTTAGGAAGGTCAACCAAGTGACCATAACGAATAAGTATCATTTATTCAAGATAGATGACATATTCAATCAATTAAGGAGAACCACTCACTTCTCCGAGATTGATCTAAGATTAGGTTACCATCAGTTGAGAATCAAAGAGGCAGACATCCATAAGATAGCCTTCAGGACTTGATACAGACATTTTGAGTTCACAGTGATCTCGTTTGGTTTGACCAATGCGTCGATTACATTCATTGAACTAATGAACATAGTCTTTTGACAATATATGGATTAGTTTGTAGTAGTATTCATAGACAATCTCTGAATCTACTCCAAGTCATAAGCCGAAGACGTAGAGCACTTGAAGATTGTGCTGGGCTCACTGAGGAGAAATGAGTTGTATGCTAAGTTTAGAAATCGTGAGTTCTAGATGAAGACGGTCAAGTTTCTTGGCCACATAGTTTCACCCGAAGGGATATTAGTCAATCTGGATAAAGTGGAGTCAGTAGCTAATTGGAAGCAGCCAAAAACAGTGACGGCAATCAGAAGTTTCTTGGGTTTGTTAGGATATTACCGCAGGTTTATCCAAGACTTCGCCAATTTAGCAGAACCCATGACTAAGCTGACCAGGACAGGACAGAAGTTCATCTGGGATGAAAAGTGTGTGGGATCTTTCCAAGAGTCGAAGAAGAGATTGACTTCAGCTCCAATTTTGCTTACCCCTCCTCATGGTGTTGCATACATTCTATATACTAATGCCTCACAAAACAGATTGGGTCTTGCATTGATGCAAGAGGGAAAAGTCATTGCTTATGCTTCTCGATAGCTAAAAATCCATGAACAAAACTATCCTACACATAACTTGGAACTACCTACGATCATGTTTGCCTTAAACATTTGGAGGCATTATCTCTACGTAGTAAGATTCGACCTATTTTTAGATCATAAAAGCGTGAAGTACATCTATACTCAATAGAAACTAAATCTGAGACAACATAGATGGATGGAATTTCTAAAGGACTATGACTTCCAGCTCCACTAACATCCAGGGAAGGAAAATGTTATAGCCGATGCCCTACGCAGAAAGTTCAAAAAGAAGAATGAGGAGAAAGTGCAAATGTATCAGTTCATTGGTGATTACAACTTGAGTGTAACTTCATATGGCAAGCAAGCATATTCGTATGCAATGGTTTGCCAACCAAATCTCTTACAGCAGATTAGACATGAACAAAAACACGGCAAATGGATTGTGCTCCTAACAAAAGGTGTCAAGCAAGACAAAGACTTCAATTTTAGGATTGATACTGAAGGTACCTGAGACTTGCAAACAGAGTCTGTGTCCCAGAGTGTGGGTAGAGTAAGAGAACTAAACTAGATGAGGTTCATCAGACTAAGTACACAATGCATCTAGGAGGTGATAAGATGTACCTGAACCTCAAGAAAACCAATTGGTGGAAAGGTATGAAAAAGGGACATAGCCAAGTATGTCTCTAAGTGTTTGACCTGCCAACGGGTAAAGACCGAACATAAAAAACCCTAAGGAATGTTGCAACCACTTCCCATCCCAAAATGGAAGCGCAATAATATTGAAATGGATTTTGTAAGAAACCTACCATGAACAAAAAGGGTTAAGATACGTTATGGGTGATTGTGGATCGTCTCACGAAGGTAGCACATTTCCTACCCATTCGATTGACGCAGATACAGTTGGAAAACTGGGAGAACTATATGTTAAGAAAATAGTTAGACTACATGGCATATGCAAAACCATCGTGTCGGACAGAGATTCCAAATTCACATCTTAATTCTGTTAAAGCCTGTAGAAAGAATTGGGCGGTAAACTCACCATGAGTACTGTATTTCATCCTCAAACAGATGGGCAATCTGAGAGAGTAATACAAATGCTAGAACACATGTTGAGAGCTTGTGTACTAGACTTCAAGGGTAATTGGAGCAAATATAGCACTTGGTAGAGTTTGCATACGATAACAGTTACCAGGCAAGTATTCGAATGGTTCCATATGAGGCTCTCCGTGGTAGACTCGACAGATCTCCATATCCAAAAGAGGTTAACCACAACTTATAGTAGGCAAAAAAGCTATGTAAACAAGAGAAAAAGACCTCTTGAGTTCCAAGAGGGTGATAGAGTATTATTGACAATCAGCCCTCAGAAGGGGATTAAATGTTTTGGGATCAAAGGGAAGCTATTACTGAGATTCATTGATCCATTTGAAATACTCAGGTGAGTTGGTGAATAAGCCTATGAGCTAGACTTGCCAAACAGAATGTCCTTGATCTACAATGTTTTTTATGTGTTGATGTTACAGAAGTATGGGCTAAACCCTCTCACATCATACATTGGGAGGAAGTCAATCTCTAACATGATGTGACTTACGAGGAAATAGCCATCAGAATACTAGATCGTAAGGTGCAAAGTTTTAGAACCAAGGACATCTCATTAGTCAAGGTTTTGTGGATACACCATGACCTGGAAGAGGTAACTTGGGAGTTAAAGAGCAAAGAGTTAAAGAGCAAAATGTAGAGGACGTACCCTGACCCATTCACTAGGTGTAACTAATTGGAGAGCATCGTACAGGTATGATCAACTTAAATTTTGAGGACGAAATTTTTTGCGGGGGGTAGGTTGTAATATCCCAAGTCTAAGAATACTCAAAAAAAAGAAAAATTGTTGAAAACCACACGACTATCATGGTACCAATTTCCAATACTGTGGTAGTGTGTCGAGTGTGTAAAAAAAGTTTTGCATGACTACCGTAGTGCTGACTACTTGTACTGCAGTACTACAATTAAAAAACTTAAAAATTTTGACAAAGACGCAGTACCGCGGTATTGCGATTAGAAAACTCAAAATTTTTGGCATAGATGTGGTACCGCAGTCACAAGATGCGATATTGCAATTAAAAATAGTTCTAATACCACGATATTGGGATATAATACTGCGGTATTGCGATTGAAGATCAAAAATGAAAGTTATAGGGTGCTGGATTATTCATATAATGTGCATGCAGGAACCTTAATCGCATGAGTTCTTTCATAGTTGCCCTCCTCTAAGAACAATAAACGCCTCCTGTAACTTCCTCCCCTCTCTCCCATGCATCCCAAATTGAGTTCTACCTGTGTGTCAACCTTCTTCGCCAGTCTCATGAACATTTTAAGGAAAAGAACTGCACCAAGAGCACGCCATGAGATATTGAGCAAATTCCAAAATCACTTTGTCAGTAACCTAAAACTGTTTCTTTTACATATGCATTTTAGATCTGTTCTAATCCATTATCACACCCCTGTTCTAATCTATTACAACGTAAGAAATTACTCTTGAAACAACTCTACAAAAGAATCAGTATTACATGCTATTACAATTGGAGTCATCTGAAACAACTCCTAACACACCATTTCATTCACTATGTAGGACAAAACCCTAGAACCATCGCTTTAGAGGTTTCGACGAGACAAACAAAAGAAATAGTGAATGGAACTAAGGCGTAACGCCCTTTTGATCATTATGATGCATATTCTAACACTAGAATCTCGAAGTATTAAAGTAGCATTAACCAAAAATCGAGAACAGATACACAAAAACCACAGATACACAAAAAAACATTGTTTCTTGGAAACCAGCCGTAGTGCTGCAGTAATGCTCCACGTTACCACAGTAGTGTGATTACGACCGTGAGAGTACTGCAGTAACTCCCAAGATATCGTGGTAACACGTCATGGATTTGTGTTTTTGAGTCTCTTGCACATGTGTGTAACCTTTTTTCTTGTCATATAACATATGGACTAATAAATAATTATTCTACGAGTTTAAAACAATGTGAATGATTACTAATGAGGATCATATACTAAACTACAAGGTTAAGTATTCTAAACCATATCAGCGAGAGTTAGAACAAGAGGAGCAAAGTAACAAGTAGAAATGATTGTACTCATTCTTTAATATTATTTTAGTCTTGAATGTAAAGCATGACTATGTGACTACTATTTTACGATCTTAGAAAAATGCTAGAAATGTTAGGATATTTGATTACTTGCCTACTTAGACAGTATGTTGTATGATTCTTGTTATTCAATATTATATTAGCATATGCCATATATGAATTTAATTGCATGATATGATTTAGTAACTGTAACATGATTAAAGATTTATCAGCATGTTCTTATGCTTACATATGCCATGATACTAAGAATAATTGTGCATGCTAGTAGTCACTAAAAAAGACATTTAAGAGTCTAACAATGTACTAAGGCAATGACACAGATACTGTAGTAGTAGTCTAGTGTTATCGTTGGTATTTTTCCACCCTAGGTGAGTGTCCATGCTATTGTGGTAGTAAATGAAATGGGGCTAAGGATCAAGTGAGACCTCACTCCTAAGATTGTGTCATGATAAGGAATTGGCCTCCGAGGCATGACTTCCAAGAGTTCAGACACAAGGAAATACTGAGGAGATTCCTTTTGGTCTTAACATTAACATAAACAAATGAAGTGTTTTGAAACAACTAATGATTTATAAGTGTTTGCATATTTTATGACTTTAACAATGTATGAGATGTGTTCTATATGATCCATTGGACTCTTGAGCTCATCCCATTAATCTATTTTTCAAGTAATCACTAAAGATACTTGCTCGCAGGTAAGTTATTAGAAACCATTGGAATAGTTTGATACAATCCACTATTGGGGTTGTATAGGAGTAGAGTTTTATTATTTGTTTACAGTTGTAGGGCATGAGACTCACATCTAATTTATGTTTAGTTGTTTTATTGACTTCGACCATGGGGTCAGATATTGATTTGTTAACTCATTTGAACTCAAGGCATGGGGTTAGAGTATTTATCCTTTATGAGTTTATTATGTTACTTCTAGTTGATATGTCATCCTTATTTTAAATCATGTATAATATTATTGTCTATGTTTTCTGCAAGACGCCCACTTAGCGACATTGGTGACGAGATTTGGGGGATGAGGTGTTACACTAATTATGATCCTTACATCTATAATGTCCACATTGAATTTGGAGGACAAATCTCTTATATCTATCTTATTTATGATATATGATATGCTAGGTCAACCGAATTTACAAAAATAATCAGAGTTAGGAGTCATTTTATATATAATGCTATGTGAAGGCTAATATGATTCATATGAAGTTGGATAAAATTATAGTCCATAACACTTTAAATACTTATCAAGGCAATACCAATCTTTAATATAAGTACCACAATCAAGAGAATATAACAACATATCACTTGCCCATGGGAACATGAAATCTATAGTATTGTTATTTTTTAGAACTACAACATATCACTTGTACCCTTGTAATAACCACAAATGTCTCAAGTTGATGATCAATCAATATCATTTTATGGCCTCCAATGTTAGCTATCTATTCTGCTATCTTCTCAATAACATTCTCAATATAAACTTCCTCTGGACAAATTGCTTTCCCTTTTTTTTTTCTTGTTTAACTTAAAATCATGTAATAGTTTTATAAATGGCAATGACATTAATGTATTGATTGGATATCTTTGAACAATCTATTAAAGCTTTCTACATGGACAAAAATATGTTGCAAACATCAAATTCAACAACAATATACATGGCGCAAACTAATATAAAACATTCATTAAAAAAATTATAACCTACTAACAAGCAATATTAGAAGTCATTCGACAATAACACACTCCATCATTGAGAGTCATTATCCATAGCTTTAGGTCAATTTTTCTTATTTTCATGTAATGTCATTACAACAAATTTACGAAATTGAGGATGTGAACCTGCTTTGTTTGTTAATTCTCTTAACTTCTTGTCATGAACTATATCATTGAAATTGTTCCCAACAAGATCAAGTTTATTCATATTCTTCAATATGTAGAGATTAATATGATAAAATTATTTAGCTAAAGCCATGAGTATATGAATGAAAAAAAGCAAGCAAAAGATGCCTACTTGGTAATATGAATAGACATGTTTTATTTAAAAATTTGTTTAGTTTCACATGAGAAACAAAAAAAATTTTGAATATGATTTATAAGTGACGAAAGAGTTAAAATCTTGAGATTCTAACTCACACTCACACTCATACTCAAAAAATCCCAAGAGGTCATGCTCCTGCACGCGCTTGCGCATGCATCCGAGCACAAGACATGTGGCACATGACATGACATGGGACATGTGGCATGTGACATGCACACTCACATGTGTGAGTGTGCTAAGACATTAGGCGAACATCACATGCACATCCTTGAGAGGAGCTGCAAAGCTTTAAATTTTTTGATATTAAGGCAGATCTAAGTGTCAATATCACATTGTAGAGTTAGAATTGGAGACGTCTAAATTTAATGAGTCATGCGTTGAGGCACAAAATCTTGATTTGATGAATCTATATCTAACAATAAGGATACAAGCGCAATGATTGAAACTGTTGGATGACATTCAATTAGATTAATACAATACAACATCTCGAAAATTCCTATGAAATTTGAAAATTATTTAGAGAATTATACGGAATTGATGAATGAAAATTTTGGTAAGTCCTAGTTTAGCCAAATAAGGAATAAAATCAATTTAATGGAATTTTGGAAGAAAATATATGAATATAATGTATATCATGGGATGTCATAGCTAAAAATACAAGGATGTGTGCAATTTTTTTATGAAAACAAGATTAGAAAGTCAATTTGGATTAAGACTTGGAAAAAATCCGAAAATAGAACATGAAAGTCGGCTAAAAATCATAAAAAAATAACTTAAAACACATCCAACGGCTACAAACCGAGATCTGAATTTGATCTCACAACCCGATGGCTGCAAGACGATCCGCACCAATGCCCGAGCGCACAGGATAACGAAGATTGAACAGATGGAGACGATCGATGATGATCGGACAAACGGAGATGATCGAGGACGATCGAACGACCATGATCAAAGCCGTAAAACCATAATCGCGAAGGCGCACGGTACGACTCCACGCGCGAGGATCTCGACCCTTTGATCAGATCTGTGTGCGTGTCTCGAGGACGATCCGATGCACTGAATAATAGTAGAATTATAAAATACAAAAAAATATGAAAATCAATGAGAATTTGCCAAAAAATTGATATAAATACAAAAAATTGATTTTTAAATTCTGAAAAATACTTTTTTTTCCTTAAAATTAAAAAATATGAAATTGTAGAGAATTTAGGTGTTTTACTTCAAGAAAAACTCAAAAGTTTCTATTTTTCCTCCCTTTGAAAACCTATATAAACCCCCTAGGCTTACTTCCCTCATTCCAAAAATAAAAGTTGGAATTTCCTCTTATTTTCTCCAAACCATCTTCTTTGCACCTATTCCCACCTTTCTTTCCTCTTACTTGTGTGTGAGAAGTTTTTATCTTGGTTTGGGGAATTAAGTTGGGTGATCTTTGTTGGCATTAGTACGTGGGGGAATTGCTGCAGAAATTTTTGAAGAAAGCGTCACAAGGTGAAAGTAATTTCTAGAACACCCTTTTGTTCTTATTGAAATTTATGGCATACTCATTGTTTGTGTGTTTTTCACTGAAATCAAAGATTTTCAATTTCAGTTTTAGAATTTTAAAAGTTTATTTCAATTTTTTCAATTTTGATTCATTTTTAAGCAATTATATCATTCATGTCATGTTAGTATCATGCTTTTAAATTAAAATATGATGCATGTTTTATGAGTGTTTCATGAATTTATTGTGTATATTCTGAATTTTAGTTTGATTTCATATTCTAAAATTTATTTTCTGAGATCATGATATAAGAGTTAAGCTAAGACGATGGTGTGATAATAACCATGTACCATCATAGTGGTTAAGGCAACGCTATGGATTTTCTTTTCATATGAGTTAGGTCATATGATTTTCAGACCTAAGTACTTGAGGGTTGTGTACCATAGTACCTTGTGAGTCACCACGTGTAACGGGTTGATGTCGACACGTGCCACGAACGGGTTGATGCCGAGTGGGCCCCATTTACTTAGTTAAGAGCATCAAGGGATTAAAGGTCCTTTTGGTCTAAGACTCAACTTGAACAAATTATTGTTTGAAGCACCTAATGATTGCAAGTGTTTGAATTATGATTGTGTTATGAGTTTGAATATAAAAGATGGTTGTTCGAAAAAGATCCACTAGGCTATGTGCTCTCTCCTTCCTTTCTTATTTTTTCAGGAACGTGAAACCTATGAAACAGTTGAACATGGATAGTTCTTAGAAAGTTTTTACCTTATTATGTTTAGAATTTTTAAGGGCATGTTGCCCAAAGTTTAAATATTTTCTACTAAAAAGTATTTTGAAGTTTTTCGCTGTAATAATTAATTTTTTTGAAAAGTTTTGTATTTTCAATTTTTTTATTATGAATAAAATAGTTTGAATTTCTTTATCTATTGTAATTTTCCTTGATATTATTAAAGTAAAAATTTTATATTCTTGAATTTTTATACAAAGGCACGAGATATTGAAAAAGAGAAGAACAAGTGTGTGTCACTTGTAAAGTAACATCAGTCCGACCCGCCAGTTGGTTAAGTCTACTGTCAAGAGAATGGTGGTTATGTCTAATGCTTAAAGATACGGGGGTTGGAGTATTACAGCTACGATCAGGATTTTTAGATTGTGACCAAAGTCTAAATGGTACAATCTGATGGTTTACAAGAAGATGCGATGATCAACATTATCAGATTAAATCTAGATGCCAAAATATGTGATCCAACGATGCATAAATGGATGTCATGACCAGCCATGATATGCCTATAAATAGAGATGTAACACCATGACCTCCGGTCAACCAACTGCACGAGGGCTAAATTACATAAATGACCTTGGGTGTAGTAAGTATAAGGAGATAAATAAATATTAAATGATATTCACGTGGTTAACCAAAGGTCGGGCATGCTACTTCATAACCATGTCTCAAACAATGATCATAATGTGCATCAAATAATGTTAATCATGATATACCAAATAAAATGTTAAACAAATACCATGTACTAGTTTTTCCACAATAAATAAAAATAATACTATAATTAAGTTTCACAAATTGGTTGTTATATAAATTAAACTAAAAACAATTGAAAAATAATCTAAAAACATCAAATTAGTCTCATGGCCAACTCCAACTAGATCAGGAGACTCCATATGGTTCAATAGGTTACCTGGTTTAGTATGCACTTGAAAAGGATAAAAGGAAATGGGGTAAGCTCAAAGGAGTTTAGTGGATCAACCCAAACACATCTCAAGTATTATAATAATTAAAACAACAATGGGCAAACACTTTCAAACATTAGGTTTTTCAATCAATTGTTTGTTTATGGTTGCCATTAAGATCGAATGGACTATCCTCAATATCTCCCTTCATTGGTTTAGGGTACAATCTAGGGACTATTCTCAATATCTACCTTCATAAGTTTAAGGTGGCAAGCTATAACAACCCAAGTTTTTGAAACACTAAAAAAAGGAACATTAGGATCGCAGTCTTACGTCGAGAAAGTTCGTGATTTTCTAAGAACATGAGACCGCAGTTCTGCTACGTGGTCTTGCGATTAGGGACGATGCTAAGACTGTGGTCCTAGGACCAAACATCGCAGTCCTACGCTTTAAATCTCAAAAATAGAAGGTTGAGTAACCCTAACCCTCGTCATTATACATATAACCTCCCTGTGCAAAGAAACCCTACCTTCCTATTTATTCTGATTAGAAATCGCACAGTTGTTCTCGTTCCACATGCACTCCACATTAGTTCTAATCCATTCAAACTCTCTCCAAATTATCTGTCAACCAAGGAGTGAAAAGAAACTAGGTATTTGGAAGAGGTTTGATTCCTGCAACATCTCAAATGTGTGTTGATGAGATTAGACCATGGTTTCATACAAAATGCATATTTGTTATTGTTGGTTGATCTTTTTCTAAGAATATGCTCGATGTTTGATGTAATTAAGCACTAGTTGTGTTTTAAACACTCTTCAGAGGCAAAACGAAGAAGAAATGAACACAATGAGGTAAATATGTTTTCCTTCCATTTATGATACATGTTTTAAGACTTGAGGTAGTGCAATTGACACCCACTAGTTACCACAATAGCCGAACAATACTTTACCTATTATGTGTACACTCATGCACACGAACTATTGTGGTTTTTCTTCCGCTAGGTATCTAGGAATTTGAACACATGATAACTACCCAACTATGACCCATTACACACTCTACATGCCATAGTTACTAGGAAATCATTAGATAGTGAAATTAAAACAGTAAAGATGCTGCAATACATTGAGAGATACGATTTGTGATCCTTAGAGGTTGAAAACTCGAGTAATTGAGATGACAAGACAAGGATTTGAAGCAAGCCAACAAGGAAATAGGTGGATATGATTACCTCGCTTTCTAGTCTTATTTGAGTGTTAAAATGTTAAATATGATGCTTGTTCACTCTATTATGAACGCTTAGGAGCATGATAGGGTGCAATTAGACATTGATTTCATATTATGATGCCTTCTGTTGGTATGATGATCTATAACATGATTCTTGTATCCATATTCATTGCTTACTTGCTTTCATAACATGTGAAATGAATAATTATATATGTGACAGTCCTTAAATGATTATCAAGTTTAGTTGACTTGGATTTTAAAAATTATTCTATACTTTCCATGCTTAACATGATGATATGAATGACTGTGTAATCCTAATTAAAGTTAAACTAAGACTTAAACCACATACTAACATTATGATCCAAGGGGGATCATAGTAAGTGTTCTTGCAGATGTAATGATGGGTTAGCCCCTAATTCTCGATAATAGAATAATAGGTGTGACCCTCGTTCTTTGTTGATGGAACGATGGGTGTGATCCTAGCTCCAGGGTTGGGTAATGGGTATGCCCTAATAGCCCTTAGAAATCTAGCAAATAGTACATTTTCCTTATTTTCTTGATATGATGACGATGAGAGAATATTGGGGTAAAGCCTATAACAACTAATGAATAACTGAATGTTTGAAATGCCTAATGTATGTCAAATGGTTGCATGTTTGATGTTTTGACTTGAATAATATTGAGTATGTCCACTAGGCTCTTGAGCTAACCCCACCTTTCCATTTCAAGTAATCCTTGAAGCGGTTTAGATCGATAGCACTACTAAGTGCTACGTAATTAGCTGCAGGCCTTACTGTGGAGGCTGTCGAGTGATTTTCATTTTTAGTATTCAGTTTAGACTAGACATGTGGTCCTCTAGATTAATTTCATTATTGATTCTTTTTATGATTTAGATTTCGACCACATAGGCCATGATTTAGATATTTTATTTAGATGTTTCATTTCAAACATTGACAAATTTAAATTTAGATGTTTCATTCCACGAGACTAGTGAGTGATTTGCAAGGGATCTGGCATGTCTAGAAGGTGTTTAACGAGAATTAAATATGAAAAAAGTAACGTCCTACTTCTCGGCAGATGACATGTGTACTGATATTTAATGGTTTATGAGCGCGCTTCTCCATGCGTGACCCATACATGATAGAAACGAAGGACCAAGAAATAGGGTGTTACAAAGTTGGTATTAAAGCTCAGTTAGTAGACAATTATGGCAAAATGAGAAAGAACTTAGGAAGTAGATGCCATGGGCGAGATGAAAGCTTAGACTGTATAGTGCTAGGCTAGATGTGTATTCAAATACCAACGACGGTAGTTGAAGTTGATGATGGTTGTGGATTCAATGGAGGAACCACTCAGCCAAGTATTGAGACCTTAGGTCTAGAAAAAGAGACCATAGGTAGAGACTTGGGTATTGCCTAGGAGGCACAGTGGATCATAAATAAAAATCACTAGGGCATAGGTTAGAGACTGAAAATGTGTGAATAACAAAATGCATGTTTAGTAAGGACACAAGACTGGGACAATCCTGTATCTCTGGTTTCTACATGGTATGGGACGCATAGGGATGAGGGATATGGAGGAATTCTAAACTTAGAAATTGACCAGCAATAGATTGTAAATGGTCGGTGACTCCAGAAGAGCTTGTTTCTATATGCTTAGTTGGTATGGGATGGCTAAGAACAGTGGGACTTAGGAGGCCCTAGTCATCGAGACATTTGCAAAATTATTTAGGTGTAGTGAAATTTTTGAGTAGAAACTTATGTCGCCAGGCAAAAGTGGTATGGAACACTTAAACTCGAAAGTATATATAGAAGCTTAGAAATCTCACTATGCTAGCATAAATTTTGTGTTTATTGAATGGTTGTTTGCATGCTCCTTGATGTTAAGATTTTGGATACTGTTATATGAGACCAAAAATCATGCACCCAAAACAAACATGAGTGCTTGAAAACGTCAAACTTCAAACTTAGAAGCAAAAACTGATAGGTTACTGAACGTATCGAGAACATCGAGACATGAATCTAGAGTCATGATAGCACGAATGATACAAGAAAAATTGTTCTGACAATAGAATCACAAACTATAAGTAAAGATATGGAAAATGGCTCATATCTCAAGTTGCAAAAGCATTTAGTATCCAGACTCTAAGATAAAGGGGTTTGTGTAACCTAGATTGAATTCAGACAAAGCCATGGCTCTTCTTGTGTATTGAAATTTTCTTTACTAATATCATGTTGAACCAATGGATAATAAAGTGAGTTTTGGCTTGTAGATAATGGTAAGAACAAGGGGAAATGGCTCAAGAGATGAAAATATTGATGAATCTGGGCAAAAGGAGAATGGAGTACCAGTGGTAGCAGCTCTAGCTAGGATAGTGGTGACTACAAACATGTTAGCAGAGTTTCCTTAGCAAGTGGTAGAATAGGTCATGAGAAATCTATCACAAATTCAAAACCAGCCACCAGTATAGCCATAACCACAGGCATAGCCTCAGCCCACGTTCATTAGCCCTGTTACCTAATGGTCTAATAGCACTGAACCAACTGATTGTGGATGACATTAAACAGAAGAACCTATTGATAGAGTTTTAAAAGCTACGACCCAATACATTTGAAAGCATAACTGATCGTTTAGCTATTGCTAAGTGGTTCATTTAGATGAACAAACACTTGAATGCCTTAGGGGTAACTGGCACCATGACTTGGGAGTAGTGCACTAGTTTGAAGCACTCGCCTATCATTGGTGGGAGACGGTTATGAGTGATCGTGCTATGAATGTATCTACTATGATTTGGGAACAGTTTAAGACTTTGTTTTATTTGCACTTTTTCTCCATGGCGAAGACAAAACAACTACAATCAAAGTTCATTTGACTAGCATAGAAGAATATGACCGTTGCCAAATATGAATAGAAATTCACTGAGCTGTCCAGGTTTGCCCCAAAGCTAATAAGAGATGAGCAGTCCAAGGCAAATAGATTTGTCGAGGGACTAATGGTAGAAATATGAAAGATAATACATCCTCTACGATTAACTACTCTTAAGGAAACAGTGAAAAGAGCACAGTTGATTGAGCGAGATCTCAAGTATAAACTAGCCTTGAAAAATAGATAAAAGAGGTCACAGCTGGAGTAAGTAGTAAGAGCTCCGCAAAAGAAGTAGAACAAACAGGATGGGTATAGAGTGCCTCAGAATCAGAACTAGGCGTAGAATAACAATAGGTCGTAAAACCAGCAAGTACAGATTTATCATGCTAGAGATGAGTAGGGGAGCAAGCAAAGACGCAAGGGTTGTGCTTCTTACGCTGTGAGAGGGGACATATTGCCCAGAACTATCCTAATAGAGCTCCAGCTCCTCCTTAGCAACAACAAGCACATGGACAAGATGGTCATCCATAGTAGAAGTAGCAACCATAACCCCAACCACAGTAGAATAAAGGGCAGAACCAAAATCAGGGTCGAAGATAGAACTAGGCTCGACTCTAAGATGTTGATGCCCAGGCTGATTATGCACTGACAATGGAAGATACTTTCCTTTGTTTAATGTTGTTGTGAAAGTCTTGTTTGACTTTGATGCTACCTGGTCCTTCATTTCTGAATGTTTAGTAGATAGATTATATTTGGTGACAAACCCATTGTTTGTGACATTACATGTAACCACACCTATAGGAGCCATAGTGAACTCTATGAGATACTATAAATGTGACTTTAAATTTGGGGATAGGTTCATTTCAGTTAATCTCTATGCACTTCCTTTTCATGGATATGATTTCATATTGGGTATGGATTGGTTGACCTTATATCAAGCTAAGATAGACTATTTAGGATAAACGGGGATACACAAAGATTACTGAGGAGTCTTATGAAAACTATGCTGCATTGTTTAAAACAAAAAGAGGATTCAAATATTTGTTAGAAGAAGATGCCGAAAAATCTCAACAAATACAAGAAATACCTGTAGTAAAAGAATATGAAGATGTAATCCAAATGACCTACCTAGACTACCACCACACATATAGATAGAGTTCAAGATTAAGTTACATCTTGGCACTAACCCCATAGGTATTCTGCCTTATAGAATGGCACCAGTGGAATTGATTGAGTTGAAGACACAACTAGATGATCTCCGTAAGAAGGGATGTATCGGACCCAGTGAGTCACCATGGGGAACTCCAGTTTTGTTTGTGAAGAAAAAGGATGGATCAACGAAACTTTGTGTTGACTACTGGAAGTTTAACCAAGTGACAATAAAGAACAAGTATCCATTGCCTCGGATAGATGACCTGTTTGATTAGTTGAAGGGAGCCACTTATTTCTCCAAGATCGATATAAGGTCCGAATGTCATCAGTTGAGGATCAAGGAGTTTGACATACACAAGAAAACCTTCAAACTTTGATATGGACATATTGGGTTCACAATGATGTCGTTTGGTTTAACCAATGCACTGACTACATTCATGGATCTGATGAATAGAATCTTTAAACAATATTTGGATTAGTTCGTTGTAGTATTTGTAGATGACATCCTGATCTACTCCAGGTCAAAGACTGAACATGTGGAACATCTGAAGACTATTTTAGAGATGCCGAGAAGAAATGAACTCTATGCAAAGTTTAGCAAGTGTGAGTTTAGGATGAAGAAGATCAAGTTCCTTAGTCATATCATCTTAGCTGAAGAAATATCCATAGACCCAGATAAGGTAGAAGCGATATCCAACTTGAAGCAACCTAAGACTATAACAGAATCAGGAGTTTCTTAGGTTTGGCAGGATACTACCGCAGGTTCATCCAATATTTCTCAAAGTTGGGTGGACCAATTACCAAGTTAACTAGAAAGGAAGAAAAATTTGTTTGGGATGATAAGTGCAAACAATCATTCTGAGAATTGAAGAAGAGGTTAACTTTGGCACCCATTTTGGTTACACCTACCTATGGTGTGAGGTATGTGTGGTATACTAATGCTTTAAAAAATGGATTGGGTGCGCTGTTAATGCAATAGGGGAAACTAATAGCCTATGTTATGCGACAGCTGAAGGCCCATGGACATAATTACCCTAGACGCGATCTAGAGTTAGCAATGATTGTCTTTACATTGAAGATTTGGAGGCATTACCTCTATGAAGAGAGTTTTGATCTATTCTCAAATCGTAAGAGCCTAAAATATATTTATACCCAGAAGGAACTAAACATTCGACAATAAAGGTGGATTGAGTTCTTGAAAGATTATGATTTTCAGTTGCATTACCATCCAGGGAAGGCTAATGTGGTGGTTGATGCACTCAGTAGGAAGTTCAGTAAGAACAATGAAGAAAAGGAGCAGATGCATCAACTACTCAGTGACTATAACCTGGGTATAACATCATATGAGAAACAAGTGTATTTGTATATTATAACTTGCCGATGAGATCTTTTACATTAGATAAGAGATGAACAAAAATGTGATAAATGGATCATGGAACTGATGGAGGGTGTTAAACAAGGCAAGCATATTGATTTTAGAACTGATGCAAAAGGTACTCTCAAACTTGGAGATAGAATCTGTATACCTGAGAGTGGATAGAGCAGAAGAACCATTCTAGACGAGGCACATCAAATCAAGTACACTATGCACCTGGGAGGTGACAAAATGTATCAGAATCTCATGAGAGTGTACTGGTGGAGAGGTATGAGTAGGGACATGGCCAAGTAAGTCTCTAAATGTCTGACCTATCAGTAGCTAAAAGGTTGAACACAGGAAACCCTCAGGGATGTTGCAACCATTCCCAATCCTAAAATGGAAGTGGGATAATATTACAATGGACTTCGTGAGCGGCCTACCCAAAAATTAGAAGGATGGAGACACAATATGGGTGATTGTAGATCAACTCACAAAGGTAGCTCATTTCCTACTCATTTGATCTACAAATATAGTTAGAAAACTAGGAGAACTATATGTCAAGGAGATAATAAGGCTACATTGTATACCCAAGATCATTGTGTCAGATAGAGATTCCAAATTCACATCTCAATCCCTATAAAGCTTGCAAAAGGAACTAGGCAATAGACTCACCATGAATACTGCGTTCCATCATTAGACAAATGGATAGTCCGAAAGAGTAATAAAAATACTAGAAGATATGTTGAGAGCGTGTGTCCTTGACTTCAAGGGTAATTGGAGATAATGCTTTCACTTAGCGAAATTCACATATAATAACAGTTACCAAGTGAGTATAAAAATGGCTCTATACAAAACTCTCCACAACATACCCTATAGATCTCCATCGTATTGCACAGACTTTGAAGATCATGTGCTCACAGGGCCAGACCTAGTACAAGAGATGAATGAACAGGTGAAACGGATACAAAAGAGGTTAACCACGACTTAGAGGAGGCCGAAGAGTTATGTAGATAAAAGGAGAAGACCTCTAGAATTCCAAGAAGGGGATAGAGTATTCCTGAGGATCAGCCTTCAAAAGGTGATTAAACATTTTGAAATCAAAGGGAAACTATCACCAAGGTTTATCTGTCCATTTGAGATACTTAGATGGATTGGTGAATGTGCCTACGTGTTGAACCTACTAAACAGAATGTCCATGATGCGCAATGTATTCTATGTATTGATGCTGTGAAAGTATGAGCCAAACCCTTCTCACATCATGCATTGGGAAGAAGTCGATCTCTAGGACAATGCCACTTATGAAGAACGAACAATTAGAATACTGGATCATAAAGTACAAAATCTTAGAACCAAAGACATCCCTTTAGTCAAGGTTCTGTGGAGACACCATAACCTGGAAGAAGCTACTTGGGAGTTAGAGAACGAAATGCGAAAGAAGTACCCGGACCTATCCACCATGAGTAGCTAACCAAAGAGCATCGTACAAGTATATGATCACTCTTTAATTTCAAGGACAAAATTCTTTTAAGGAGGATAGTATTATAATAACCGAAGCTTTTTAAAAACAAAAAAAAGGAAAAAAAAAAACAATGTCAAGACCGCGATCTTGCATCAATTTGTTAGGCATACCATAGGACCGTGATCATAGCATGGAGACCACGATCTTACATCAAAATTGTGGTCCATGTGAGGACCGCTGTCCAGGGCTAGGGAAGTGCGGTATTACGTCAAGAAAGTTCATGATAAGTGAGACTGTTGTTCTAGTACACGATCCTATGATTAGGGACAATGCTAAGACTGCGGTCCTGGGAACAAAGACCACAGTCTAGCGATTTAAAACTCGAACATAGAAGGTCAAGGAATCCTAACCTTTGCCATTATATATATAACTACCTTGCACAAAGAAACCCTACCTTCCTATTTATTCTGATTAGCAGTTGCACAATTCTTCCTTTAAACCTTAATAGCTACTAGTGGTCGATTTCTTCTCGTTCCACACGCACTCCATGTTAGTTCAAATCCATTCCAACTCTCTCCAAATTGTCTTTCAACTAAGGAGTGAAAGAGAACCATGTATTTGGAAGAGGTTCGATTTCTGCAACATCTCAAACGTGTGTTGACGAGGTAAGACCATGGTTTCATACAGAATGTGTATTTGCTATCATTGGTTGGTATTTTTCTAAAGATATGTTCGTTATTTGATGTAACAGAGTACTAGTTGTGTTTTAAACACTCTTTGGGGGCTAAACAAAAAAGAAATGAACACAGTGAGGTATAATGTGTTTTCCTTTTAATTTATGATACTTGTTTTAAGACCTAAGGTAGTGCAATTGACACCCACTGGTTATCGCAGTAACCAGACAAGACTTTACCTGGTATGTGTACATTCATGCACACAAACTACTGTGGTTTTTCTTCCACTAGGTATCTAGGAATTTAAACACATGATAACTACCCAACTATGACCCATTACACACACTACATGCCGTAGTCACTAGGAAAACATTAGATAGTGAAATTAAAACAGTAAATGTAGTATACTGAGAGATACGATTTGTGATCCTTAGAGGTTGAAGACTTGAGTAATTGAGATCACAAGAGTATGATCCACTGAGTTCTTAAGCTCACCGCACCTTTCCATTTCAAGTAACCCTTGAAGCGATGTAGATCGATAGCACTATTAAGTGCTATATAGTTAGCTAAAGACCTTGGTATGGAGATTGTCAAATGATTTTCATTTTTAGTATTTGGTTTAGATTGGACATATGGTCCTCCAGATTAAATTCATTATTGAATCTCTTTATGATTTGGATTTCAACCACATAAGCCATGATTTAGAGATTTTATTTAGAGGTTTCATTTCAAACATTGGCAAGTTTACATTTTGAAGTTTGATTATTAAATCTTTTAATTATCTTCTTATTATTACATGATACAACCCTTGCTATGTCCATGAAACTGATGAGTGATTCGCAGGGGATCTAGTATGTCTAGAAGGTATTTAATGAGAATTGAATGTGAGAAAAGTAATGTCTGTAACACCCCGGCTCCCGAAACATACACTATTTCGACATTGATCTCATACTTAGAGATACATTCACATACATGTTCATTTTTGTCACATGACATCATCGGGAACCGAGATATTACTTGTTTTACACATCAATAATAAATCTCCTGATCCCACCAGGTCACATCCCAGAAAATCATATGAGTAAATAAATGAATAACAAGTAGGTTTATAACTAAAAGTATGGGATGTCATATTTGTTCAATTTAACCCAATAAAAATAAAACTAATATCTTGCCTCAT